>JAVJIF010006068.1:0-122886 GCA_038442645.1 Agave tequilana | reverse complement strand
GGTCGCAATGACGTAACTGGTGAGAGAAGCCACCAAGCTTCAATCAATAGGTGATACTCGTCTTTTGTAAATGTCAACGAGTATCGAGCCTGTCTTTTGTAAATGTCAACAGGGCTGGGATTGAGACTTAGCTGTCTACTGGTTCAGAGGTCGCAGTAACATAACCAATTGAGACGCTACTAAGCTCAATGGTAGATGAAACTTGGCTATCTGCCAGTTCAGAGGTCGCAATGACGTAACTGGTTGAGAAGCCACCAAGCTTCAATCAATGGTGATACTCGTCTTTTGTAAATGTCAACGAGTATCGAGATGTCTTTTGTAAATGTCAACAGGGCTCGGGATTGAGACTTAGCTGTCTGCTGGTTCAGAGGTCGCAGTAACATAACCAATTGAGACGCTACTAAGCTCAATGGTAGATGAAACTTGGCTATCTGCCAGTTCAGAGGTCGCAATGAAGTAACTGGTTGAGAAGCCACCAAGCTTCAATCAATAGGTGATACTCGTCTTTTGTAGATGTCAACGAGTATCAAGACCTGTCTTTTGTAAATGTCAACAGGGCTCGGGATTGAGACTTAGCTGTCTACTGGTTCAGAGGTCGCAATGACATAACGGTAAGACGCACTAAGCTCAATAATAGATGAAACTTGGCTATCTGCCAGTTCAGAGGTCGCAATGACATAACTGGTGAGAAGCCACCAAGCTTCAATCAATAGGTGATACTCGTCTTTGTAAATGTCAACGAGTATCGAGGACCTGTCTTTTGTAAATGTCAACAGGACTCGGGATCGAGACTTAGCTGTCTACTGGTTCAGAGGTCGCAATGACATAACCGTTTAAGACGCCACTAAGCTCAATAACAATGGAGTTTGGAATAGTCTCGTTTTCACGGGGAGAAACGAGGGAATCACTGTCATAGGTTTAGTGTTAACGTAAAAGTGAAATATATGTGGTCCTACCATTCTATGGATGAGAATTGGTAAGTGATTTTGGAGGTCTCATTTTCTTGGAGAGAAACGAGAGGATTGCTGTCATAGGTTTATTGTTAACGTAACAGCGGAATATATGTGGTCCTACCATTCTATGGATGAGAATTGGTAGGTGATTTTGGAGAGGGAATCAAGTGGGAACGGTCCCTTGGGATTTTAAGCAAACCCCCAGCTATCAACAGGTTTGACATGCTTGGAGAAAGAGAGAGAGGCTCTCTTTGTGCGCATTCCGGACGCGCGGATCTCGATCAGAGGTGTAATGTTAACCTGATCGAGAGCAAGATCCTTGATTAAGGATAATACTTCTTTAAGAATTTGCCATTGATCGGCATCATGAGGAGGTCGCCATCTGCAGTTGTAAGGCGGTATGCTCCGTTTGAATAGACTGTCTCTATCACAAACGGTCCTTCCCATTTAGGCTGAAATTTGCCTTTGGTCTTGTGCGTCATAATCATCGGTCGTCTGACGGCTAAGACTAGGTCTCCTTTGTGGAAGACTCTCTGCTTGACCTTCTTATTGAAGGCTTTTGACATCCGAGCCTGATATAGCTCGATATGTTGCTGAGCTTGCAGCCGCTCTCGTCCAGGGCTTCGAGCTCTTGAAGACGCAGGCGATCATTGTCTTCTGATGTCATCTTAGTAGTCAAGGCTACCCGTAATGATGGCATCTGGATTTCCAATGGGATGACCGCTTCGCACCCATATACCAGGGAGAAAGGCGTATTGCCTGTCGGTGTCCGAACCGTAGTCCGGTAGGCCCAAAGGCATTCACCGAGCTTTTCGTCCCAATCTCGCTTGTTCGAGGAGACAAACTTCTTGAGCAGCTTGATGATTGTCTTGTTGAATGCCTCTGCCAAACCGTTGGCAGCAGGATTGTAAGCTGTTGAAGCCATATTCTGAATTCGGTATTTATCGCAGAAACGATAGAATCCTTGGCTTATGAATTGAGGACCATTGTCATGGATGATCCGCCTGGGGACACCAAATCGATGGATGACATGGTGTTTGATGAAGCTAACCAGATTGGAGTTTTAACTTCGGCCAACGGTGTGGCCTCTGCCCATTTTGAGAAGTAATCGGTTATTGCCAGGATAAACCGATGACCTCTTGCCGAAGAGGGACTGATTGGCCCTGCGACATCGATTCCCCATGCTTCAAATGGCCATGAAGCAACAGTAGGGTGGAGCAACTCCGAAGGTTGGTGTATGAAGTCTGCATGGACCTGGCACGCCTTACACCTTCGTGCGTATTGGGTGGCATCGGCCATCATGGTCGGCCAGTAGTAGTACCCAAGTCTGTGCAGCCTGTCTTTAAGCTTTGGACCTGGCTGGTGAGCTCCGCAAATACCATCATGTGCTTCTTTAAGCACTTCCTGTGCCTCTGAATGAGAGAGACAACGGAGGAGGACACCGTCATATGAACGACGGTAGAGTGTCTTCAAAGTGGGATCATAGTAGAGAAACGGAGCGACCTTCGTCTGATGGACGCCGCTTCTTTGGGATCATCTGGAAGCAGACCGTGCAGAGCGTAGTCAATGAGAGGGAAGCGCCAATCCCTCGGCTCAAGATCCACGGAGATATTATGGACCTCTTGGATCCTTAGCATATGCTTAGAGCATACGAGATGCCGGGTTGCGACTGTGAGGTGATACTCGGTGTCGGCCGGTAAGGCTAGCGTCGTCGCTAATGCAGCGAGAGCATCCGCCTTGGTATTTTGGATCGGGACACATGCCCGATGTAGAAGCCTTCAAATAAGCTAGCCAATTCGATGGCTGTGTGATAATAAGGCACCAAGTCCTCATGACGGACCTCGTATTACCTTTAACCTGATTTATGATCAGCTTTGAATCGCCATAAGCTTCAAGGTAGCGTACCCCCATTCCCTGGGCGAGCTGGAGGCCAATGAGTAGGGCATTGTATTCCGCTACATTATTAGAGCATGATTCTGTCAAGGAGAACGCTCTGGGAAGGATATGATCCTGTGGGGAGATGAACACAACCCCCACTCCGGCAATAATCTTTCCTTTGGGCCCATCCGCGATGCTCCGTCGAAGAACATCTGCCACACTTCCTCTGCTGAGGTTGCATTAGACTCGAAGACCTCATCAGGGATGTCTTCGTGAAGTTTTGAATGTTCCGGAACTGGATGCGCAGCAAGAACTCTGCAAGGGCTTGACCTTTAACGCCTTTTGAGGGTAAAGGTTATGTCGTATTGGGACAATAGCAGTGCCCATTTAGCCAATCTTGAGTTCAACGACCCTGGCTTCGTCATGAGAAGACGTAAAGGGTTCACCTAGAGATGACATGTATGGTTTGGCCAACCAAATAATGTCGAGTCTCTCGGACAGCGAAGACGAGAGCTAAACACTCTTTCTCAATAGGATTGTAGCGAGATTCCGCTCCTATGAGAGTCCTGCTCAGATAATAAATGGCTTGCTCATGGTCATTGTCGTCCTTTCGGGGAGGAGAGCGCCGAGGGAATAGTCCAGAGCTTTTACATAAAGCAAGAATGGTTTCCCTGATGTAGGGGCCACTAAGACCGGAGGTTTTGTGAGATACCTCTTAATGTCTTCATAAGCTTCTTGACAGGCTGGTCCCACATGAAGGCAGTACCCTTCTTCATTAGTCGGGTAAATGGTTGGCAACGGCCCGATAGATTTGCTATGAATCTTCTGATGTAGGCTAATCTGCCTTGCAAGCCTCGGAGCTCTTTGAGATTCCTTGGTGGATGCATGTCCTGGATGGCTTTGACTTTGTCTGGGTCAAATGGATCCCTTTTGATGTGACAATGAACCCAAGGAATTTGCCACTAGACACTCCCAAGAAGGATTTTGTCGGGTTCATTTTCAGCTGATGAGCCCGCATTATGCGAACATCGTTCTCAGATCGCGAAGATGTTCATTTTTGCTGCGGCTTTTGACGGCAATGTCGTCAACATAGCACTCCACCGTCTTTCGGAGATGGTCGCGGAAGATCATGCTCATCGCCCGTTGGTAGGTTGCTCCGGCGTTCTTCAGTCCGAAGGGCATTACAGTGTAGCAGTATACCCCCAATGGCGTTCGGAAAGAAGTATGCTTCTCGTCATCAGGATACATCTTGATCTGGTTGTACCCTGAGAAGCCGTCCATGAAAGACATCCTCTCGAACCCGCATGTGTTGTCGATCATGACATCGGTGATCGGCAGTGGGAATTCATCTTGGGACAGGCCGTATTGAGATCACGGTAGTCGATGCAGATTCGTATTTTCCCATTTTTCTTGAGGACGGGGACTATGTTAGCCACCCAATCTGGATGTTGTTCCTCCCGGATGAAGCCACAAGCAATGAGTTTATGAACTTCGGCTTCAATAGCCTCCATGATGTTTGGGCGGAACCGACGTTGTTGCTGCTTGACTGGCTTAACGTCGGGCTTGATGTTTAGACGGTGCATAGCGACCTGTGGATCAAGTCCAGGCATGTCTTCATAGCTCCAGGCGAAGACATCTATATACTCTTTTACGAGCATTATCAATTCTCCTTTTCGATAAGTGATAAGCTTTCACTTATGAAAATAGGCTTAGGGTGATCTTGACTGCCTAAGTTGACTTGGATCACCTTGTCTTCGGTAGGTGGCTCGCGCAGCTCAAACCGCTTTTCCCATTGAAAGCTCAATTGCTGGGCCCATGATTCCTCATTGGCAACCTCTGCGGGTTCCAACTGACTGCTTGAAGTCATGAGGCTTTCGAATATTCCTCCTATGCTGACATCAGAGTCCCATTCGGAGGATGAGGTCGACTGTGATGGGATCGATCCGTCGCCTTTGACCTGAACTGTTGTTGATGACGTGGGGTAACATACCCTAACCCCCTGCGTGTACTATCATAGTAATTTGCAGGTTTTCCTCTTGGGACGGAGTTACGCATCAAGCCGCGTCTTCCTTTTCCGAAGTTTAGGCCCGCTCCCTGCTTCAGGTTGTAGCCCATCTTTTCATAATATGGCGCGCTGATGGCGCGTAATGGAAGAACTGTGGAACTCTGAGTCCGAGCTTGAGTCTGTAGTTGAGAATCTCCCTGGCCGGGCTCTGCCGAAGATTATCGGCGACTGTCCTTGCTTGGACGGAGGGATCACCAGCGTGGCCCCTTCTATAACCTCCACAGATGTAATGGCCGAACTTGGCTCATGTACGGGCATGCGAAGAGAGCCATCCATAATGGATTTAATCGACTCGATGCTCGCAGGATAATCAAAAGAAATATCATCATTAATTATCCATTCGCCTTCCTCATCAGAAGGGATCTTACATCGGGGATCATTAAAGCATGCTACAATTGGCTCGCCAATCAGAATGGCCGGCATGCCCGTTTCAGATTCCGAATCTGCCTCATTGCCACTTTCATCATCGTCTGGCAATGGTTCTCCCGGCGTTCCACTAGCCTCTTGATATAGGAGGGCATCAGTGAAGTAGTTTCCACCCCCTTAAAGGGTTGCTTTTCAGCGAAGACAGTTCGTACTGTCGCATCATCCTCAACATACTTGAAGCACTGATGGAGAGTGGACGGAACGATCCAGTTGGCATGGATCCAAGGTCGTCCTAGTAGCAGGTTGTATGATGTGTCAGCATCAATGACATAGCACGTCACCTCTGACTTCAGGCTTCCGATTCTGCAGCGGAGCCGAATCTTTCCAAGCGGATGGCTGCTCCCGGCGTTGAAACCATATATTGTAGTGGTGGTTGCAGACAACCTGTACAGTGGTATGCCGAGGAAGTAGAGGAGCCTTTTGGGGATGATGCTGAGAGCAGACCCCGGATCGACTTGTACTCTTTCAATGCAGGTTGAACCGATATATCCGGTATAGTACAGAGGTCGGTCATGCTTGTTGTCTTTGAGAAGCATATCTTCCGCCGTGAAGGTAATGGCAGGTACCTTTGACTGCGCGTGATGGCACTCTGAGCAGGGAGGCTGCATCTCATCACCAGGGATCTCAGGCATGCATGTCAGAAAGGACTCTGAGTTGGCTAGCGCATCTCTGAGTGCCTCTCTCGTCTCTTTAGAGAGACGAAGAAGCTCGTGTATTGTGATACGAGCCGGGATATTGGCTAAGTGGGCCAATATATCAAAGCGAAAGGGCGTGGCTAACCCTTGGCCTGGCGGTTTCTTCAACACATGGTCGAATCGCACCTCCTTAGGCTTTCCTTCCCTTTGGTCAGGACTGGAGTGGATGCCGGCATTGGTACTGACGTCGTTTGCCGTTGTATCTCGTCAGTAGGTTTGTCATATTGCCTTTGATATGACTTTCCAGACCGGGTGCCCGTCTGTTGAGGCGCATCTGCCCGCGCTGTACAGGCATGCTTTTCTTCTTCAGAATCGCTGAGGGAAGCCGAAGTAAGATTACCATCGTCTGGCAGGACAGAGATGACATTGCAGGACTTGCCCTTTCTGCTGGAGTCGTTCGACGTCTGCTGTACGTCTTGGACGAGGTCAGGGTGTATCCACATAACTTCCCCTGTCTCCAATGTCAAAGGGACGAGACCCTTGTTGTATTGAGTCATGGCTGGAGGATGCTTGACTTCTAGCCGTGGCATCGGGGCTGGATAGGTCCCGTCAGGAGCCATGACCTTCTGGGTAGTGCCGAACTCAAGAGTCACCATATTGGCAGTGACTTTCTTCTGTTCCGTCTTCAGTGTGAGGACTCCGGCGTCGACCAAGGCTTGAATTCTATCCTTAAGAACATAGCACTTGTCGGTAGGATGGTGGATCATCCTGTGGTAGAGCAGTAGTATTTAGGGTCATTTGTGCGCCCTATCTCATTAGGTCGCCGAGCATCTGGCAGCTTCATCTTATTCCCTTTATGGAGCAGATGGAATATCGTGACCACCTGGTCATCTCTGAAGGAGTACTGCTTCGGAGGAAACTTGGGCTCTTGGCTGTTGACGCCGCTCTTCTTGGCCTTTGACTGCATGTCCCCGGTCAGTTCGACGGACATAATTTCCTTCCCTTTAGCTTGGGAAGACTGCGGGAGATCGCTACGCCCTTTGTTGTTCGTGCCCCATTTGCTTCTAGGGGCGGATGGCTCGAACTTCTTAGCCGATTTCTCGGCTATCTCAGCTTGTTCGACCAATTCCTTCCAAGTATGGGCCTTGACAGCCCCCATGCGAACTTCTACTTGATCCGAGAAGTTATGTCTGCATGTTTGTAAAAGCATGGGTAAAGGCATCCCTGCTGGGCACATCAGAGATAGATTTCTGAACCGCTCAATGTATTCACGGACAGATTCGCCTTTCCTCTGCACAGTGGAAAGGAGCTTATCCATGGTCACTTCGGTATCGTCCTCATAGAAGCGAGAGAGGAACCGGGTTTCCAGGTCGACCCAGGAATTGATAGAGCCCTGAGGAAGGCTTCGGAACCAGTCAAATGCTACCCCTTTCAGGGTGCCGATGAACAACCTAGCCATGATGGCGTCGTTGTTTAGAACATTACCGGTCTGAGACCGGAAATAGTAGATGTGCTGATTGGGCGAGCTCTTACCATCATACGTGTGTGCAACGTTGGTGGTTTGAACTTTGGCGGATATGACACCGAATCCCATTCCAGTGGGTAAGGACGGACTACCCCCACTTTCTTCAATTCATCCTTTTGAGCCAGGGATGAAATTTGAGCTTGAAGGCCTTTAAGGACTTCGGCATCCAGGGAAGAGCCTCCCTTAGATTTCTCCGTCTTGGGCGGATCATTGCTGAGATGCCCCTCCTCGTCATGATTACTTCCGGTATCATCATTCCGGTTGCTGAGGAGCTGAGCGAGCATCTGTTGAATATTGTCCAGGGCCTCTTGCTGAGTTCTAGAGGTCTGCTCCTGAGCCTCCAAACGCCGACGAAGGTCGTCATTGGCGTTATCGGCCATATTAACCGATGCTTTGTCCGTTCGCACGGAACTGACTGTTGCTGAAGAAGCATACCCGCTGTCTCCATCTTCTCCGTCAGACGATTGGGGTGATCGTCGGATTGTGGCGGGATCAGGGCCCTTGAGGAAGAAGGCTGTTCATAATTATAGGGTATCGCGACCCGGATCTGGTGTTTCAAAACTTACTCACCTATCTTTCGGAACACTTCATGCACAAGACTTCAGCTAAGCCTGGGCAAGTAGTCCGGATCTGGGGAGCCGAAAGGGGTGTCGTCAGAGGCTTGACTTCTTCCGCGCGGCTCTCGCCCCCTTCCGGTCATGTTGACGGATGCAGAGGCTGGATCCGGTGGCCCGCTCCTTTTGGGATGCCTCATCGGGATGCGCGCAGACAGTCGATCAAAGACTGATCGCCGATATGGAGAGGTGGCAAGGGTCGGTCGTAACCGACACTGCATAGAATGGACCATCACGAACTGGCATCCACTTCGTCGACAACAGGAGGAAGTAATCTGGAAATGCTTTAATCTCCGCTTGTCCGCCAAGAATCCTCGCAGGTCGGCCCTGTAGGGGCCTGAATAATCTGGTATATGGGACAACGCATCGTTCCCCTTAGTCCTGCGGAAAGGATTAGCACCGAATAGTGCTTTGGTTCTAGCCTCGCGGCTGTAAACCCGATGAGTACGCCGAGGTACAATAGCCTTGCTTGTGAGGACAAGGCTAGCGGTAGGCATTGCTGCACTAGGAGACGGTATGATTACCGTCTTGACTTTATGGTTGGCAGCATTGTTGGTACAGGCGGGCATCTTGCCTTTTTCTTCATAAGAGGGGCGCGGCTTTGGCGAGGCTACGCCTGAAGCTTCAGCAGAGGACTTCTGTTTAGGCTTCCATATCCGCTTTGACAGAGGATGTATAGGTTCGCAAGGAACCTGAATAGCCACAAGCGGGGCTGTGGGGTGTTGGCGAAATTCTGCCTCTGGTTTCTGATCTGAAACCTTGGCCATGAAGACCTTCTTGTGCTTCCGTGCTCGAAGCATCAAGCCACCCCCAGAGAGGACTTCTTCAAATCTTCTTTGATCAATTTGGATAACCAGGTTCTCAAAAGTGCAGGATCTGGGCTGCGGACATGTTTCCTTGTTGCGCCAGAGGACCGCGGCAGGTTTGTAGAGAACCTTTTCCGTCTCCGCAGAGACTTTGCTTGAAGATTTAGCCAGAGAAGATCTGGCTGCACCGGCTTTTCTGAATTCAGAGATAGACCCGAAGGTCTGTTCGTCGCATTGCGACACTTGATTCTCAGCAGAGGAGAATACATTCCCCAGCGGAGTCGCCATCTTGTTTTCCATTATGTTTGCAAAGGGGAAAAACTTACAAAAAAGAGTTTGAGGAGCTAAATTACAAGTATTCTTAAAAAGATTACAAGTAGATCCCCTCAGAGATTCTGGAGAAGTGTGCCGATAGGAGTCTGGTCAGCGCGCGACCACTTTGTCCCTTTGACGATGCGAGCGATGAGATTCCCTTCTCGCCTGGTTCCGGGAATCAGAGAATAGAGAGTTGGTAGAACCCTCTTGCTGCTTCTCAAAATCGCCTTCGATAAGGAATTCCTTCTCGCCTGGTTCCGGAGATTCCTTGAGAAGAAGGACGATGTTAGGGTATCAACACCCTGGATAGAGAAAGCAATTCTCTAAAAGGTCTCTGAATTCGAGAACGCACGGTGCGTTATGAAGAAGCCTCAGTCGAAGAAGCTAATTGATCGATTCTTGCGATCAGAAGGCAATTGATGGCTCCTTCCTCTGCAATCCGATGCCTCTCCCTTGTGCCCCTGACGGGCTATTTATAGGGAAAGTAAGGGTATAATCGTCCCCTTTGAAGATATAGAAACAGATTGAACCGAATCTGTTTGAATCTGGAAAGTAGCCTTGCTGCGAGGCTATAATAGCTTCCGCGGAGCTAGAAAATGGCAAATCGGTTGATCTTTCCGATATGTTATGATCCTTTCCATATCGTTGATTGATTCTCCTTGATCCACTTACTCGTTTCAAGAGAGTCAAGAGATTGTGGCAATCACCTGCCATATTTGAATCCTGATTGGATTTGATTAGATTGAATCCGATCTCATCAGGAGATTTGATTGGTCAAAGGTTGACCATAGCAGGCTGATGGCGGAGCTGCCCGCTTTGAGGCTCATAGCGGAGCTAGAGGCAATTCCTGGCGAAGTCCGAAAAGAGGGTCTTCGGCGAAGTCCGAAAAGAGGGTTTTCGGCGAAGCTATCAGTTAGCTTCCTGGCGGTGCTCTGGATGATGTTAGCCTCTCAAGCGAGGCTATCTCCTTGGGCTAATGTAATGCTAAATGCTAGCATTTTAGACCTGCTGAGGTCTGTTAGAAACAATCCGGGTTCACTGTTCTGCTTGCTGGATCAGTGGAGTCCATCGCTTCCTTGTCCCTTGGAGGTGGGTGAAAACTGGTCTTCAGCTCGTCTGTCCCTTGTCTTTTGTAAATGTCAACAAGTTTAGACATCGTTCGGACCAATGAGAATCTTGTCTTTTTTAAGTGTCAACAGCTGTGAAGACAAAAATTTTGATACTATTAGATAATGGGATCATTTATCCCATTTCTGATAGTCAATGGATTAGTCCTGTCCACGTTGTCCTAAAGAAAGCTGGCTTTACCATAGTGGAAAATGAACACAAGGAGTTAGTACAAACAAGACTATCTATCAAGGTTCGTGTTTGTATTGACTGTCGAAAATTGAATGCTGCTACGCGTAAAGACCACTTCCCGCTACCCTTCATCAATCAAATGCTAGAACGCTTAGCTGGACACGAGTACTACTGTTTTCTGGATGGGTACTCAGGATACAATCAGATCCCCATTGCCGCAGAGGATCAGGAGAAGACCACTTTACTTGCCCATTCGGAATCTTTGCCTAACGACGCATGCCCTTTGGATTGTGCAACGCTCTCGCGACATTCCAACGATACATGCTCAGTCTTTTCTCCGATATGGTAGAACATTTCCTAGAAATTTCATGGATGATTTCTTCATCACGGAGATTCATTTAACCAGTGTCTTCACCACTTAGATTTAGTTCATCAAAGATACAAGCAAAGAACTTAATTCTAAATTTGGAAAAATGTCACTTCATGGTAAGATGGAGGATTGTCTTAGGCCATGAGATTTCAAGGAGAGGGATCAAAGTTGATAATGCTAAGATAGAAGTAATCATTAAGCTTCCACCACCCAAATGCATTAACGATATCTGATCCTTTTTAGGGCATGTTGGGTTCTACCGACGGTTTATTAAGAACTTTAGCAAAATCGCTAGACCATTAACCGATCTGCTCGCAAAGGACATGCCCGTTGATTTTGACGATGAATGTTTTAAATCATGGGAGAAGCTTAAGTAAAAACTGATATATGCACCTATCATTTCTGCTCCTGCTTGGGACCCAACATTTGAGATCATGTGTGATGCCTCAAATCTTGCCATTGGCGCTGTCCTAGGACAGCGTATGGATCATCAGCAACATGTGATCTACTATTCAAGTAGGACATTGAATGACGCTTAACAAAACTACACTACGACTGAGAAAGAATTCTTGACTGTATTATTCGCGTTGGAAAAGTTCCATCCATACCTGCTAGGATCGAAAACCACAGTCTTCACAGACCACTCCGCGTTGAGATACCTAATGATAAAGAAGGGCGTAAAAACAAGACTCATTCGTTGGTCCTTCTATTACAAGAATTTGACTTGGAGATTTGAGACAAAAAAGGTGTGAAAAATGTAGTGGCTGATCACTTGTCTAGAATTCCCAACACAACACCTATTGAGAAAGAATCGATCAACCAAGATTTCCTGGATGAACACATCCTAGCAATCTTTAAGGACCCCTGGTATGCTGACATCATCAATTATCTTGCCACAGGATAAGTACCCTCTGAATGGACGAAGAAAGATAGATATCACTTCTTCACATATGTACGGTTCTTCTTTTGGGAAGTGCCCTATCTTTTCAAATATTGTCCTGACCAAATCATCAGACGGTGTGTACCAGAGGAAGAGCATAGGAGTGTATTAGCTTTCTGCCATTAACTTGTGTGCGATGGACACTTTGGTCCCTGCAAAACCGTCGAAAAGGTCTTACAAAGTGGATTCTACTGGCCCACTTTGCTCAAGGATTCCTTCAACTTTTGCAAGTCATGTGCGAACTGCCAAATGACCAGAAAAATTACAAAGAAGGACATGATGCCCCTAAACCCTATTCTGGAGGTTGAAATTTTTAATGTTTGGGCATTGATTTTATGAGACCATTCCCAAGTTCATTCGGCAACCAGTACATCTTGGTTGCAGTAGATTATGTCTTAAAATGGGTAGAGGCAATATCGACAAGGATGAATGAAACAGGGTGGTTGTCAAATTTCTGAAAGAAAAATATTTCTCTCATTTTGGTACCCCGTGCGCTATTATCAGTGATAATAGGACTCATTTCTGCAGCAGGGCTTTTAAAGTCCTGATGCGTAAATACTCTATCACTCATAAATTATCCATAGCGTATCATTCCCAAACAAATGGGCAAATGGAAGTAACTAACAGACATATTAAGCTCATCTTGGAGAAAACCGTTAAATAGAATAGAAAGAGTGGTCCACCAAGCAGATAGATGCACTATAGGCTTATCAGACTGCTTTCAAAGCTGTCCTCGGTATGTCTTCATACCGAGTGGTATTTGAGAGGGCCTGCCACATGCCAGTGGAGTTAGAACACCATGTTTTGTGGGCCATCAAACAATTGAATTTTGATTTAAACCAAGCTGCTGAACTAAAAAAGCTCCAAATTTCTGAGTTGGAGGAGATACAAAATGAAGCATTTGAGAATGCAAAAATAACCAAGAGTAGGACCAAGTTCTTTCATGACCAATACATACAAAGAAAGAATTTTGTCCCGGGCAAAAAGTTCTACTCTACAATTCATGACTTGATATCTTCACGGAGAAGCTCAAGACTCGTTAGTCCAGGTCTTTCATTGTACGCACCGTCTTTCCACACGATGCTATGGTAATTTTCGATCCAAAGAGTGGTGAGGAATTCAAGATGAATGGGCAAAGACTAAAGCCATTCCTAACCAATTTGACCAGAGTCACAAGCTAAACACGTCATGGGTCTTTTAGACTGATCTTACAAGTGATTATACCCACCACAAACCAAAAAATAATAGTAATAATAAAAAAAATCTGTAATTAATTAGAAATTCTTTGTACATTATCATAATTCTTTGTATATCTTTCCTTACACCTGTTTATTGCATTTCATTCACATATCATCCATTGAGAATAATGCATTAGATAAGTTGGGGGAGGGGGTACTAACATAGGATTGTAGAATTTCTTTTTCTTCTTTTTTAGTATTTCTTTTTCTTCTTTTAAAAAAATATATATATAATAAAAAAAGAAAAAAAATTAAAGTAGTAGAGAATTTTTGATAGTCTTTGTGTAAAAATACAAAATAGTTATAAGGATTAAGGAAACCCAAATTAGAAATTCTTTACTTTAGCTTAAATAAAAGATTATTGGTTAGATTGATAGTTTAGGAAGAATTAAGAAAATAAATAATCTCTTTAATTTTGCCTTAGCAAATATGCATTGACTTACACACACTCTTGGAATTCATAGACAAAGACTCTAAGTGTCACAAAATGAAAATGAAAAATAAAAAAACAAATGTATACATATAGTTATAAACCCGATTAAGCTAAATAATTGTGCCTCAAGAAGCATGATTATTCATGCCTAAAGAAAATAAACCTTAGTTTCGTGGCCTAGTTTACTTGAGTATTTAACCTTAGGGGTATTTTGTCACCTGGTGCCCTACGACACCTGGTTTGGGAGTCATCGATTAAAAACTCACTACACAAGTAAATTAGAAAGTCTAAAATGGTACATAAATAAATACTAATAAATTTTATGGCATTAGAGTTTGAGTCAAAAAATTCCAAGTAAATCATTACTTCACACAATGCATATTATTTAAGGTAAATAAAAGAACGAGTTTGAAGTACATAATTCCTCTTAAACTTAATAAAGACCATATTCTTGCATGAAGACCAAAATATAGGAAGGACTAATAAGGGTTAGACCTAATGCTTATAATTATTTAGCTATTTTTACTTAAGAGATAAATAAAACCTTTTTCTACTTTAAAAAGAATTTTTCAAAAAAAACTACTAACATTTTCATTCTTTTCGTGGATTTTGTGGGTGTAATCCGCTGAAAACCCTCATGAGACAAAACTTCTCCTCAAGGCGAAATCTAGAGGTTTAAAGGCTTGTTGCACATGCTAGTACAATCGCGTCACCTGCGAAAGTGGTGTGATATAACAGCTAGCTTTTTGATTCTCTGTTTTGCTCAGGGGCGAGAAAAAGATAAGTGTGGGGTGTGATTAGTTTCTAAATATGCATATTTCATATCACAGCATCACATTTATTTTATATAAAATGTTGCTAATGCTGATTTTTCTTGTGTGTTCCTAGGTCCATGGTGTGAAATGAAGAAGAAGCCAAAAATCCTATTTATTTGAGGATTTTAAAGCCAAAGAATATACCCACTACTTGGAAGCATATTCTCCTGCAGCTAGAAGAGAGAAATGTCAACCCTAAGATACCTAGGATAGAGAAGTATGCTGACAACCTGCCATAGCTGGCACTGCTAGAGCAGAGCCAGCCAGGCCACAGAAACGCGGCCTGTACCGCGTTTCCATATCCCCTCTAGCATAGATGCTCGAAAGTTTGGGTCACATCCTGTCCCCTCTCCCCATGTTCTCCTGTGCCTATAAATGCCCCTCTGGATTTTTAGAGAGGGAGATATCCAGGGTTGAAGTGTTATGCTAGTTGTTATTCTCTAGATTTCTTATTTTTCTCTTTGTTTCTTGTAATAGATTAGCCATTAGAGTGAAAGAGAGAGAGTGTGTACAAGTTATATTTGAAGGTGACAATCTCATACAAGTAATACTTCTCCTTTTTCTTTCCATCACTTGGTGTTTTTACTTGCTTTTACTTTCTTACATTAGTTTAGAACTTCTTTTTTTTAACTTTTTCTCTCTTATTTTTTACTCATGTTTAGCTAACTTTTTCATTGCATGGATAACTAACTACTAACCCGCTAATCTCTAACAACTTGATTGATAACCTAAATGAGCCAATAGTGTCAAACAAGCCTTGTGCAAACAAGAGCTATGATATCTTAAGATGAGGGTTCTAACTCTAACTTACTTACAAGTATTACCACTCTCATTTCAAGCTTAATCGTTTTTGATGTTTTATAGCTTGTAGACCTTACTTGTTTTCATAAGTTAGAGATATCCCTACTAATCTTTTCTGATACCATTAGTGCACTTGTTTATTCCCTTATTCCTACCTTCAATTGGATCTTGATAAAGGAATGTTCAAGTTTTACCGTGTAAGTCTAAGTTAAGGGAAGAACTTTCATTCGATCTCCAACGTGAATAGTTCTTCTGTATAATTATGCTCGCCTATGATCTATTGTGAGGCTACATCTTCAAAAATTTAGAGATTAGTGGGAGCAATTAGTAGAAAGTTAGCCATGTGTTTTTACCCTTGCAAAAACCAAAAAATCACTCTTTCAATCTTCAAAACTATCTAAGAAACAACACTTGTTTTCTTTTCAATTCTTTATTTGAGACAAGGAACATCTTTACCATGAACAAAGAAGCTGCATTCATGCTTTCATTGCTCTCTCTCTCTCTCCCCCCTTGTGGATACGACCCGTATAGCCACTTCACTATCACGGTAGAATTGCTAAAGCAGTAACATCGACCATCACTCTTCTCCTTATTCTTATGCATGTTTTTTTGGCGATCACATGTCTATCCTAGAGTCACTTGTCTTCATGCAATATTCTTTTATGGACTTTTATGTTTAGGATATGTATGTATACTTTTATTTTTGACAAAACATACTTATACCTTGAAACTTGTTTAGTTTTTGATAAAAAATAAATTTTCTATGATTGTCATGTTTATAAAAGAATTTTCACTTGAGCTTAATTGCCTTATCTCCATGATTTTGTTGATTACATGATTTTTATGCACTCTATAGTTTGTTTACTCATGATTTTGGATTCATGAGAAATATTTGTGCTTTATCGCCTTTTGAATGTCGATGATCGTGTGATTTTCATGTTTTCATACGATAAATATTTGTTTTATTCGTTACTTGAAGGATTTAGTACTAGTTGTCAAAATTATCTTTAAACTAATTTTTATTCTTCAATTGGTAGAGTTTTCAAATATGTTAAAAAATTTTCAAATCTTATTTTTGAAAACCTTTACCTTCAAAGGGCGGTTGGATGGGTGACCATACCTTGTATACCCTTAATTGAATATCTTTCAAACATATGTATGATAGGGTGGTAGGTATGAGATATACATGATTTTAATGAAAATTAATTTTTATATACTCATGTTTTCTATGTATATATATGCATCATATTTCAAATGATATTATATTGCTCTGATCATACATACATATAGATGGTTCTCATTGTGCTTATTTTACAATGTTCATACATTTTTAACACAAATTGATTTTATGCTAAGCTTGATTTAGTTCTTAATGATAATTGGTGTTTTATACAAGTTTATGCATTATTTTATTGATATTTCATAAAGGGGAGAAAAATTCTTGTTTTATCTTTCAATTGGTATTTATTTTCAATTGGTATCTTACTCCCACTCTTTATGATGAAAAATTTTTTTTGGTATATGCTAACATTTTCAATATTGGTATCAATAATCTTAAATTGGTATTATTCTCAATTTGGTATCTATATTGCAAAATAGTTTAGTGTTTACTTAAAAATTTATTTTTTACTTTCATTTGGTATCATGTCTTTCTATTGGTATCAATTAGTAAAAAGATTATTTTACTTTCAATAAGTTTTTGTAATTGATTATTTTTATTGGTATCAAAATTTTGTTTTAAAATATGTTTAGTATTGTTTGTTTTTCTTCACCTCTTTGTTGATGAGTGGCAGAAAGGGGGAGAAAGATTTGTGTTTATATATGCATATATTATTTGTGCTTATCTGCATATATATGTTTTATGCATATTCTCATTGCATATATTTTTATGATTCTCGTTGCATATATTTATTGTTGTTTACTGGTATTTTGAGCTTACATTGAATATCTATTATTTATTGCATATGCAAAAATTAAGGGGCTTCTATGAAGCCTATCCTTAATTAATGCATATATAATCTCATAAGTTTTGCCAACATCAAAAAGGGGAGATTGTTGGCCCAACGGCATTTCACCTTAGTTTTTATGATGACTAATTTATGAAGTAAAATTTATTAATGATCTTGTGTTTATATAATTTCAGTTATTAATCAAGATCTTATTAGGTGTTTAGCTTCAACAAAAGATTCAAAATCAGTTTTGGAGCTAATACATGTTGATTCAAGAGCTCGCGCGTCAAGATCACATCCAACACTCGGATGGAGTCAAACTCTTTGGATCGAGTTTGGATCGAGTCGTCTGAAGATCGACGAGAAGACTTTAGTTTGTTTAGTTTAGATCTTGTGTAAGGATAGTTTAGTCTTGATATGCTCAAGTTTATACACACACAACTTCAAAAGTTTTGTTTTGGTTTCAGTTTAACCGTTTTGAATTTTCAAAGTATATATATATTTAGTTTTCATGAATAGATAGAATCAAAAAAAGTTTACATGGTTTATATATATGTTAGATTTTATCCATTTACATTATTATTTCATATTGTAGAAAAACTTATTTTGATGATTCTAGTTTATGTGCTTTAAGTTTCGCTTTATCAAAACTTAGTTTTAGATTTAATGTCAAAAACATAGATATATCATTTATATGTGTATTAGATCATTTCCATACCACTATGCTTCATAAGTGTTTAAATATCTTGTTTTTATACTTATACAAGTTTTGGAGGAAACGTATTTTCATTTCAAAATCTAAGTTTTGAAAACTACAGTTTTTGTTTAAAGCTAATATTTTCATGCCTCAAAAATAGTTCAAATAGTTTGTAATATGTGTTGAATTTTGATCACAAATATTCGTACTTCAAATATTTATAAGAACTTATTTTTGTGAAATTTATAAAGTTTTATGGGATTTTATAGGAATTTATCAACTTAGATTTCAAACCCTATAATCCAGTCCTGAGCCTGCTGGCGGTCGACCGGACCAAAGCTCGGTAGAGCAGCTGGTCGGCCAATGTGCACAGGACGTGCACAGCTGCCTTGGCCTTGGGCCGGTCGACCGCACGGTCGACCAATTTAGAGAGATTGCTCTCTGTATCTAGCCCCGGTCGACTGGTCGGTCGACCGACCCAGAGAGTCTACTCTCTAGTTCTAGCCTCGGTCGACTGGGCGGTCGATCGTTAGGTAAGTTTGCCGGGCGGTTGACCGAGCGGTCGATCGACAGGCCCATCTGGCCTGGTTCTGGACCCTTACAGCTAATTTTTTAAGGGCCTATATAAATGAGTTTTGGGGCTATTTTCATTAAGATTTTTAAGAGCTAAATTTCTCCACTTCTCTAGAGTTTTCAGTAAATTTTTAAAAGAAGTTTTTGAGTCAAAAGTTCTTATTTTTTATTTGTTTCAAAGTTTTTGAAAAATCAAAAGAAAACAAGTCTCTAAAAAATTAGTTTTGTTCTTCATTTTCATATCTATTTAGAAGTTTTTTTTCAAGTGTTTTCTTTGTTATTTCTTTTTCAAAACACTTTGATTTCTCAAACTTGAGCTATTAATTCTAATCCTATCTTTAGGATCTTATTGTGCGAGAAAATTATTTGTGATCCTTTCAAGATCACCAAGAGAGTGTTTGTGATCTTTGTGATCACCAAGTGTATTTCTTTCTTTGCTTTGTGCTCCCTCTTATGTAGAGGTGATTATGTAGAGAGGAGTTGTGTACTCTGGTGTTGAGTTATAATTCCTCAGTGGAGGTTCTTGTGTGAAAGAGTCTATAGTGGATAGTTGAAATCCTTCTGTGTGGAGTCGGGGACGTAGAGCAGTGGCTTAAACCTCGAAATCGAAACATGTCTTTATGTTTGCGTTTGATCCACTATCTCTCAACTCTACCTCTCTTTATATCTTGCATTGCTTTACATTGCTCATATCATGTACATGCTTGGTATTGTTTGTGTGCTCACATTTGTGTTCAACCAAGAGAGCTTCTAATAGCACCTCAATTCTTAATTTAAAGGAATCTCGAGGAGTATTTTCAGAGCCCTTCACGGGAAATTCGGGCTCATTCTTGGTTAACATACTGTGTTAGCAATTAAGTTTAAATTCCATATTATTCATCATTCGATTAGCTCTACACCTATTCACCCCCTCTAGGTGTACTTAAAGTGGACTTCTAAAAAAGGTTAGGATGGTTTTGCCATCTCGGATTGTATGTTTCACTAAATATGTTGTTGTTAGGGCTGGGTGATTGAGTTTAAAGCCACACATAGAAAATATAGAATTTTAGAATTCAAGAATATAAGTGCAAGTTCTCAATACTACCGCTATAGCAAGTAGCTATGCGGGTTGTGATCCGCAAGGAGGGACAAGCGATAGAAGCATTTAAGTAAGTTCGTTTCTTTGAAATTTCACTCAACTTGGTTAAAAGTTTTTCCACTGTTTTTTAAAAAGAAAATAAATCTATAGTTAAGTTAGGAAGAAATAGAAGATTTAGGTGTTGGTGTTTTAAAAAAAAAAAAAAACTAAGTTAAAAAGAACCAAGTAAAAAGAAATAAAGAGTGGTTTTGAAAGTAGGATTCTAAACTAAGAATGACAATAAAGAAAAGTTAACTAAACACTTACCTCTTCGGCGCCTGCTTACCTTTGATCCGTATCTACAATGTACCTTAGCTTGAAGGTGATCAAAGCATGACATATAGGATCTTCCCCATTCCCGTTCTAAACTATGAAATAAAGGTGCAAGCTACACTAACATAGAAATGGTTATCCATCACCATAAGCCATCAACGACACTTGCAAGGCAAGACAAATTAGAGGCTATTAGAGTTATTTGAATTTACAAACACAGAAGAGGAAAGTAGAAGAAAATAAACATGAAGAACAAAATGTAACCTTTGATTAAATTAAATAACGATGAACGAAAAGGGGGACTTACACCGGTGTCACGCTTAGTACAACATCCTCTCTTATTCTCCCATGAAACCTCTCTTCGATGTCAGTTACATAAAGAATAATAAAAATTACATAAATAAAAAGTAAAAACTTAACTTACAAACTAAAGTACAAATCCTATTCTAAACTCTCTGCTGAGTTGTTCCCGTTCTTCATCGAAATTTGCAGTATTTATGACAACAATGGACTAGGGAGAGGAGTATACAGATAGGGGAAGCAAATGCTCCCCCAACAGCCTCAACTAAGCCGTGGAAACGCGGTTTTGGCCTCGTTTTTATGGCAGGGATCTGGCCAATGGGGGCCAGATCCCAAGGGCACATTGGCTAGATCCTGGGGGCGTTCCTCCGTTGATCTCTGATACGCATTTATTTCAGTCAATTTCTCCATTTGAGCTCTGATTTTGCCATTATCTTATTGATTTTCTCAGTTAACAAGATAAATCCAACTAAATTTGAATTAGTTGGGGAATATTTATAGTTATCTTCTTTAATTTCTATTAATCTGTACCTATAAAAATCAGACATTAAGACAAATAAATAGCAGGGGTTATTACTAAATAAGTATGGAAATGTAATAACAAATATGCCAAAATACGTGTACTATCACACTCTCACACCTATCGTTTGCTCGTCCTTGAGCAAAATAATAAAACTAAACCTAAGAATTTATTAGACCACTTTTGTAGGTCACGCAACTATATTGAGCATATGCAGTAAGCCATTAATCCTCTAGATTTCCCCTAGATGAGGAGTTGTAATCTCCTGAGGGTTTTCAGTGGATTACACCCACGAAATCTATAAATAAAAAGAAACAAAGTGTTAGTATTTTTGAAAAAGCATTTTAAAAAGAGAGAGAATATTTGAAGTATTTTTATAACAATTAAGCAATGTATAAGTTAGGGAAAACCAAACTTTTCCTTCCTAAACTCAGTCTCTATTCAAAAATTTGTTATCAATCAAGACAAGGAGTCAAACTGTATTTCTCATTTAGTCTATTACTTTACCCTAAGTCATATGCACCTTTGTGACAGTGAAATTTTGACTCGGGTTTTTTCAATTCTAAGTCTTATGCCTTATTTTCATATTTTTAGTGGTATTGTCCCTTAGTTCTATTAGGCTTTCTAATTTGTCCATGTAACAAGCTTAGATCCGTGACTCCCAAATCAGACGGTCTTAGGGCACCGGGTGATAAAACACCCCAAAAACTTAAACACTCAAGCAAATAAGGCCACAAAACTAAGAGTTTTTATTTATAAGATGGACCGCTTTTAGGCGTGAATACTTTTTTTATGAGGCACAAATTTTCAGCTTAATCAGAGGATGATATATATATATATATATATATATATATATTATATATATATATATATATATATTATATATATATTCCATTTTCTTTTCTTTTCTTTTTCTATTTCTTTTATAAGGCATAAGAATCTTTGATTTTTAAACCCTAAGCGTGTAAGTGTATAAAACATACATATTTCATCAAGGTAAAAATCAAGATTAAATTACTTTTTCAAATATTCTTCCTAACTCAAGACATCAAACAAATAATCTTATTTTGACCAAGTATAAGAAATCCTAATTATGATTCTCTTTTTCCTTAAAATTAACTTAATTTCTTTCAAAAATAGGTCAAAATATTGTTTCTCTTTTCAAAAAGTTTTTAAAAGCAAAGAAAATGTTATTTTTTTAAATTAAATAAAAAGAAAACTTATGTTATGTTAGAACCCTCCCCCACACCTATCTCACGCATTGTCCTCAATGTATGAATGAATGCATAAATGCATGGAAAAAAAAGAGAAGGAAAATATTATCTCAAGGTGGTGGTTTCGGTGGTGATCAGATTGAGCCAAGCATTGCTACCCAATCAAGATAATGTGATGATCACAGAACCCACCTTATTGACCTCTTTTCTATTTAAATATTTACAATCCCCAATATGAATAGTATCATGAAAGATCCATCATGAAAATTAATCCCTTTACATGACCAATCTTGAAAAATCATCACTAAGTTATTATGGTCAATACCTTGGTTCCAACAATAGAAGGTTTTGTGGAATGGATGATTTGGGCTCTGAAATGAAAAGTTCAGAAACTAATACTATCTTGGGAAAATCAACTTTGGTTTCGAGAGTCGGTTTTAGTTCAAGAGTTGAGTCCAAATCAAAAAATTTAATTTCACATTCTTTTCCCATCAATGAAATGTGACTATCCAAAATAGGTGGTTCAATTTTAACATCTATGGATACATGAATCAATGTTGGCTCGAAAAATGGGTATAACTTGGGTAAGGATACCAGAGCCAGCATAGATTCAAAAATTTGATTGAGTTTAAACTTGCACACAAAAAATATAGAATTTCAGAATTGAAGAATAAAAGTGCAAGTTCTCAATACTACCACTATAGCAAGTGGCTATACGCTGAAAAGTCACCTAGTGGGGGGGTGAATAGGTGATGATGCTAATCAATGGAACTAAATGCGGAATTAAAATTCTAAATGCAATGAGCACTCAAGTGTGATCAACTAGTGATGCACACACAACCAAGCCAAGCAAATATGATGAACAATATGAATAGTAATGCAAGACACAAAGTAATAGAGATAGAGATAGAGAGAGCCAATCGATCAAACGCAAACACCAAGATATGTTCTCGAGGTTCGAGCACCCAGCTCTACATCCCCGCCATCCCCAGATGGATTCTAGCTTCACTATCACACAGACAGTTACAATCACCGGAGTACACAACTCCCAAAAAGGCACACAGCCACACAAAGGTAAGGTTTACAACTGAGTGGTTTCCAACAACTACCACAAAACAATCTCTTGCTACTTGGTGGTTTAAAGCAACAACCACAAACAATCTCTTTTTCTCCCACAAAAATCCTATAGACAAGATAGTAGATTTTAGCTCAAGTGTGGAGAAAACCAAGGGATTTGAAACCAGCAACTCAAAGAAAAACTTTGGGAAACAAATGAAATCAAGATATAGAAGTTCAAACAAAAGCTTTTCCAAAAACCCTTTTCTTTGATTTTTCAAAACCTAATCAAAAACACAAAAGATTGTTCACTTTGAATCCAAAAACCTATTTTTCTTGCAGCAAAAACACCAGAGAGATAGAAAATTTTAGCCCAAAAATTCTTAGAGAAAAACTCTCTCAAATGGAGTATTTATAGGCAATTTAGAAAACTAGCCGTTTACAGAATTTTTGCCAGAAATAGCCTTCCGATCGACCGGCACGGTCGACCGTCCAACGGTCAATTTTTGACCGTTGGCAACTAACGGTCGACCGGCCCGGTCGACCGAAAAATCCCGAGAGCAGATTTTCTGCTCCGGTCGACCGTCCCGGTCGACCGCTGACTGTGCCAGAACGTGCACAGGTTTGTGCACGTCGTCGGTCGACCGTGACGGTCGACCGGCTACATGCGGTCGACCGATACGGTCGACCGAACTAGCCTGGCAGGCAGCAAATGGGTCAGAAAACTGAGGTAAAAAATATTCCAATAAATCCCACAAAATCTCTAAAATTCCCACAAAATAGTTTTATTATTTATATTGAAATACAAACTTGTGTTAAAAATCCTAACACAAATTTCAAACATTTTAGACAATTTTTGTGTCATAGAAATTTTGCCAAAAACCAAAAACCGTATTTTCTAAAACCTTGTATTTTGAATAGAAAATACACATTGTCTAAAACTTATCCATGATACAAAAAATATGATATTTAAACACTTTGAAGCATATTGTATATGAATAGAAATTCAATATACAAGAAACATATATATATCATGATTTTTGTCATTAAGTCCAAAAATATGTTTTATTGTAAATACCAAAACATAAAACACATGGAATAGATTATCAAACAAAGTTTGTCTAAACAATTGAAGCATGCATGTATATAGAACAAATCTAATATACATAAACCATGTAAACTTGTTTTGATAAAAATCTATTCATGAAAACCAAGATCGGTTAAACCTAAAAAAAAATCAAAACATGAAAGGTGTGTGTTGTGAACTTGAGCTTATCATACTATACTAATCTTTACAATTAGGATCTAAACTCAAAACTAAAACTATGGATACCTAAGTCTTCTTGTAGAGTGCAATCTCCAAGCTAGAGCGCAATCTCCAAGACGGCTTGATCCAAAGCTCCTTGATTCACCGAGCAAGTGCAATGTATGATCTTTGACGCTCGGGCTCTTGAATCAACATGTGAAAGATGTGTGGAAGCTTTCACCAACTAATATCTTAATTAATGATCTGAAACTTAAACATCACAAGATAATTAGTATACATAACTACATGAGTTAATCATCATCAAAACTAGAGTGGAAGGCCTTTGGGCCAACAATCTCCCCTTTTTGATGATGACAAAACTCATGGAGTTATATATGCATGAATTAAAGTAAAGCTTCAAAGAAGCTCCCCCTTAACTCATGCATAACAATAAAACATATAAGATATGCAATGAATGTTCTTAACAACATGTTTATATGTGTTTAAAACAATATCAAAACATGCTCTTGATACCAATAAAAATGAAACATAAAACATGCATAGACATGCATATAAACAAGGCTTCTTTTCATCAAATGTAAACTATATGCAAACACAAATATGCATATAAAACATGCATAGACATGCATATAAACAAGGCTCTTTTCATCAAATGTAAACTATATGCAAACACAAATATGCATATAAAACTCAAATTCTTCTCCCCTTTTTGTCAATCATCAAAAAGGGTTAAAATAAAATCAAAAACAATAAATTTTTCTCCCCCTTTTTGTTCAAAGCAAAGAACTAATAAAGGGTTAAATCAAATATGATACCAAAAAAAAGTGGCAATGGAGTGTATATTGATACCAATTGAAAAACAACAAATCAATTGAAATAAAAACGAGAACATATACCAATTGAAAACACAAATAAAATGAAAATCTTGATACCAATTAGTAAGTAAACAAATAACCTACCAATTGTAAACAAACAAACTAGATACCAATTTTGGAATTAAACAATACTAATTTTGAATTTCCTTAAAAACAAATCTTGATACCAAATGAAACAATTATTCTTTGCCAAATGAAATCTTTATTTTCTATCATAAAGCAAGGGAGTGGAATCCAAACAAAATATCAAATGAGAGATAAGATGCCAATTAAAAAAATAAAATACTAGTTTTCTCTCCCTTTATGAAATACCAAATGAAAATATGCATATGCTTGAAATAAGATACCAATTGAAAATTAACTCAATTGAAAATTCGCTTTAACATTGTTTCAATTTGAAAAGTTCAAGCTAAGCATAAACAAAATTTGTGATATCTTGAATCACAAATAAATCATCTATATATGTATGTAAGAAATAGATACCAATTGAAATTGATACTATATGAAGTGTAAGCATACATATATAAAATACAAACATATATGAGTATACAAAAAGATGTAATATCGATACCAATTGAAAGAATTCAATGATACCAATTGAAACAACAATAAATACAAGTGTATGACTCACATAACCTACCACCCAATCATGGTTCAAGATAAAAGGATTTTCATTATAAAGCATACAAGAACATAATCTCCCATCCAACCGCCCATAGATGGTAGGGGTTTTCAAAAAATGATTTGAACAATATAGTATGTTTGAAAGTCTCTACCAATTTGAAGAATACCAACTAGTTTATGAAAAATTGAGAACTAGTAAAAATCCTTCAAGATAAAACAAAAAGGATTTTTCATGAAACATGAAAATCACAAGATCACTAAACACTCAAAGTCCATAAAGCTCATATCATACTCATGAAAAACACAATCATGAGAAACATAATAAAGTGAGTGAACAAGTGTAATGTGAAATACATTTCATCATGAAAATGGACAATTAAGCTTAATATAGAAATTATCAAATCTTGATATAATAGTGAATCATGTAATTTATTGAAATCATCATATCAATTGAAATCACAATCAAACATGAAAATCATCATAATGATTTAAACTTCAAGGCATATGTATGTCATGTACAAACTAAAGTATACATACATATCCCAAACATGAAGAGTCCACAAAAGTATATGCATGAAGGCACGTGGCTCAAGGATGTATATGTATAAACAATAATTTGGACAAGATAGACATATACATGAAGTCAACCACAAGATCATAGAAACACATTAAAAATGAGGAATACAAGTCAAATGCATGAATCATCAAAACTAGACTATACTAGTACATCAAATGACTACAAATGAGCGTTCAAGCACAAATATATAAAGGTCTATTTGTAGCTCACTAGTTGTACAAGTATAAATCCTAGTCTTAATGAAAACTAACATTCAAGCAAGTAATCAAATCATGAGGCATAAAATGGGTCAAAATCAATATGATCATATTAATCAAAAATATGAAGTATTAATGACCTTTTAAAACTAAGATGGATGTATGATGCAACGATCTCTCAAAACAAGACTAAGAGCCGTATACCCCGTGAAGGGTTCTGAACTCCTTCCTCCTGATTCCCCTTGAATGGGTTAGAGGTGCGCAATGCAACCTTGTTGTATGAGAATAGATCGAACAAAGAATGAATAAAGTGCAATGATGAAATGCACACAAGATATATCACAAACATCCATATAATCATCTAAACAAAAATCATGGAATCATGAACATCATATGATCATTATGCATATGCATGTGCATTAGATCTAGGGCATACATGTTAGCTTAAACAAGAAAGTGAACACTAAATATAGATCCATATGAAACATGGGTGCTCAAGTAACTAAACATGTATATCTCAAGTCTAATGAACAAGGCATAATCATAATGAACATCAAAACACAACATGCTATAAATGAATGATCTAAGAAGCATGTAAATAATAAATGGGAGTTAGAGAATGATACCAAACCAATGACAGTGCATCTCTAGTTCTTCAAAACATGGTGGTCATCTCCACCTAATCTCCTTGAGAGTGAAGCATCCAAATAGTTTTCATTCAAGCTCGGAACGCATCCACCTCAAGGTACCTCCACTCTCACGTGATGCGAGAGCTCCCACCTACATCAAAAGTTAAAGAGGTGGATCTTGGTACCCATTTCTTTGTGGGTCCACGGGGGTTAGTATCTTTTCTAACCCAAACATAATTAGTTGCTAAATTTTCATGATAAATGCGATCATAACAAAATCTAGCAAGGTGGCCTTTTCGACCACAATGTGTACATGTGTACACGTGAGCATACATATGATGATGGTGATCATGAGAAGCATGTGTATGCCTAGATGGGTGTGCATGCAAGGTTGGAACTTGTTTCTTGCGAATCAAGGTTTCCAAACGTGTGTGATTCATGGCACAATGGCTCAAAGTGGAGCCCAAACAATCAACACTTTTCTTCAAATTATTTATATCATTTTCTATGCTAGAAGACAAAGTGGAACATGCTATAGAAGTGCAAGAAGTAGAAGCTACATTAGCATGACAAACATGCAAATCAATAACATTTTGCAAAGATTCATTTTTAGATAAAACCAAATTCAATTCTTTAGTAATAGAATCAATTTTATTTTTCAAAGTGAGGTTTTCTTTGAAAACACAATCCAATCTTGAGGATAAATCTCATTGTGCTCCAAAATATCATCACAATCATTTTTGCCTTTTAAAACTTCAATTTCTTTTAAAGCAATGTCTAGTTGATATCTTAGTGAGTCACATTCACTAGTGATCTCTTCCTTCTCTTGCAAAACGGTTTCAAAAGTAGAGCATAAATCCTTCATTTCTTTTTGTAAATCAAGATGTTTTTCTTTCAAAGAGTTATGTTTTTCCAAGAATTTTTTCAAGCTTAGAAGCAAGTTCAACATTTAAATTTTGAACCTTAAAACATCCATGGCAATAAGAGCTAGAGCTATCATGTATTTGAGAGTCCGATTGTACCTCATGGGAGTCATTCCCATATGCCATGAAACAAGGCTCTTCGGATACATCTCTCATAGATCTCCTCATATTGTTAATGATCCTTGGAAGCTCCGGAGATGTCAAGACGCTCCAAACTGCAAAAGCCGAGTTAAAACTATCAAAAACAAGTAAGAGATTATTATCAAAAGATGCTCTAAGTGTTTGAAGTGCAAGTGCATTGGCCTTCTTATGCTTACTAGTATTAGGGAGGGCTTCTATGGTGATGGCTTGATAAACTAGATGACCTAGTGTTTTTAAATATCTAGTCATGTTAACTTTCCAAGAGTCAAGTCTAGTATGGTCAAACATGGGAGGGCTAGCCATAAGTGCAACTATATGTGTGCAAATGAAAATGCAAATGAAGATTAGCAAACCAAGATCACACTCCTAGGTGGTTAAACCTAAATATCAGGAGCGCTAGCTCTGATACCAATTGAAAAGTCACCTAGAGGGGGGGTGAATAGGTGATGATGCTAATCAATGGAACTAAATGCGGAATTAAAATTCTAAATGCAATGAGCACTCAAGTGTGATCAACTAGTGATGCACACACAACCAAGCCAAGCAAATATGATGAACAATATGAATAGTAATGCAAGACACAAAGTAATAGAGATAGAGATAGAGAGAGCCAATCGATCAAACGCAAACACCAAGATATGTTCTCGAGGTTCGAGCACCCAGCTCTACATCCCCGCCATCCCCAGATGGATTCTAGCTTCACTATCACACAGACAGTTACAATCACCGGAGTACACAACTCCCAAAAAGGCACACAGCCACACAAAGGTAAGGTTTACAACTGAGTGGTTTCCAACAACTACCACAAAACAATCTCTTGCTACTTGGTGGTTTAAAGCAACAACCACAAACAATCTTTTTTTCTCCCACAAAAATCCTATAGAAAAGATAGTAGATTTTAGCTCAAGTGTGGAGAAAACCAAGGGATTTGAAACCAGTAACTCAAAGAAAAACCTTTGGGAAACAAATGAAATCAAGATATAGAAGTTCAAATAAAAGCTTTTCCAAAAACCCTTTTCTTTGGTTTTTCAAACCCTAATCAAAAACACAAAAGATTGTTCACTTTGAATCCAAAAACCTATTTTTCTTGCAGCAAAAACACCAGAGAGATAGAAAATTTTAGCCCAAAAATTCTTAGAGAAAAACTCTCTCAAATGGAGTATTTATAGGCAATTTAGAAAACTAGCCGTTTACAGAATTTTTGCCAGAAATAGCCTTCCGGTCGACCGGCCCGGTCGACCGTCCAACGGTCAATTTTTGACCGTTGGCAACTAACGGTCGACCGGCCCGGTCGACCGAAAAATCCCGAGAGCAGATTATTCTGCTCCGGTCGACCGTCCCGGTCGACCGCTGACTGTGCCAGAACGTGCACAGGTTTGTGCACGTCGTCGGTCGATCGTGACGGTCGACGGCTACATGCGGTCGACCGATACGGTCGACCGAACTAGCCTGGCAGGCAGCAAATGGGTCAGAAAACTGAGGTAAAAAATATTCCAATAAATCCCACAAAATCTCTAAAATTCCACAAAAATAGTTTTATTATTTTATATTGAAATACAAACTTGTGTTAAAAATCCTAACACAAATTTCAAACATTTTAGACAATTTTGTGTCATAGAAATTTTGCCAAAAACCAAAAACCGTATTTTCTAAAACCTTGTATTTTGAATAGAAAATACACATTGTCTAAAACTTATCCATGACAAAAATATGATATTTAAACACTTTGAAGCATATTGTATATGAATAGAAATTCAATATACAAGAAACATATATATATCATGATTTTTGTCATTAAGTCCAAAAAATATGTTTTATTGTAAATACCAAAACATAAAACACATGGAATAGATTATCAAACAAAGTTTGTCTAAACAATTGAAGAATGCATGTATATAGAACAAATCTAATATACATAAACCATGTAAACTTGTTTTGATAAAAATCTATTCATGAAAACCAAGATCGGTTAAACCTAAAACCGAAAATCAAAACATGAAAGGTGTGTGTTGTGAACTTGAGCTTATCATACTATACTAATCTTTACAATTAGGATCTAAACTCAAAACTAAAACTATGGATACCTAAGTCTTCTTGTAGAGCGCAATCTCCAAGCTAGAGCGCAATCTCCAAGACGGCTTGATCCAAAGCTCCTTGATTCACCGAGCAAGTGCAATGTATGATCTTTGACGCTCGGGCTCTTGAATCAACATGTGAAAGATGTGTGGAAGCTTTCACCAACTAATATCTTGATTAATGATCTGAAACTTAAACATCACAAGATAATTAGTACACATAACTACATGAGTTAATCATCATCAAAACTAGAGTGGAAGGCCTTTGGGCCAACATACGCGTCGTGATACACAAGGAGGGACAAGTGATATAAGCATTTAAGTAAGTTCATTTCCTTTAAAGTTCACTCAACTTTGTTAAAGTTCTTCTTTGTTTTTAAAAGAAAACAATATAAATCTATAGTTAAGTTAGGAAGAAATAGAAGATGTAGGTGTTGGTGTTTTTTAAAAGGAAGAAAAACTAAGTTAAAAAGAACCAAGTAAAAAGAAATAAAGTGGAGTGGTTTTGAAAGTAGGATTCTAAACTAAGAAATGAGAATAAAGAAAAGCTAAATAAAATACTTACTTTTTTGGCACCTGCTTACCTTTGATCCTATCGGCGATGTACTTTGGCTTGAAGGTGATCGAAGTATGGTATATAGGATCTTCCCCATTCCCGTTCCAAACTACAAAATAAGGTGCAAGCTGCATTAACAGAAAAATGTTATCCATCACCATAAGCCATCAACGACACTTGCAAGAGCAAGGCAAATTCGAGGTTATTGTAGTCATTTGGATTTACAAAGACAGAAGAGGAAAGTAGGAAAAAAACAAACATGAAGAAAAAAGTGTAACATTCGATTAAATCAAATAATGATGAAAGAAAAGAGGAATTTACACCTATGTCACGTTCAGTGCAACATTCCCTCTCATTCTCTCGTGAAACTTCTCTTCGATCTCTGCTACATAAAGAAAAACAAAAATTACATAAAAAAAAAGTAAAAAACTTAAGTTACATACTAAAGTACAAATTCTATTCTAAACTCCTCGCTGAGTCATTCCCGTTCTTCATCGAAATTTGCCGTATTTATAGCAAAAATGGACTGGGAGAGGAGTATACAGATAGGGGGAGCAAACGCTCCCCAACAACCTCAACTAAGCTGGGAAAACGCGGCGATCCTGGGGGACATTCCTCCGTTAATCTCTGATACACATTTATCTTCAGTCATTTTCTCCATTTGAGCTCTGATTTTGCCATTATCTCATAGATTTTCCCAATTAACAAAATAAATCCAACTAAATCTGAAGTAGTTGGGGAATATTTGTAATTATCTTCTCTAATCTCTATTAATCTGCACCTGCAAAAGTCGGACATTAAGACTGTAACGCCCCGATTCCACGGATACGGGGACGTCACTGCGACGTATATACGTAGGTCAGAAAGTGCCCCCACGTATATACGCTAAGCATAAAAGTACAAGCAAGGATCAGAGTACACGCCAAAGCGTGGTATCATACATATGCCAACATGAAAGTACATACACAAAGTTATCACATGATATTATAAAGTATTACACATTACATGTGTATTACATCATAACCAAGTCCAAAAGTGAAATCTACAAATATGTATACAAAAAGCTCACGAGTAGAAAGAAGATCCCGTGAGTCCAAAAGAAGAGTATGGCACGAGGAACTGGGACTAGGATGTCTGCCCGCTAAGGGAAGCTCGATCTACGGAGGACAACTCCACTTCGATCCAGCTTCGGAATCTGAATATGCAAATCCAAGGAATCAAGACATAAAACAATAATGAACTACTGCCAAGTGGCAATGATATAAAAGTAGTGGTTTAGAACACAAATATGGTATATAAGGGCGTGTATAACATAGTCATAAATCAGGAACTCCCAAGTAAAGTTGATTATAAGCAAGATTGATTGTATACGCTTAAGTCACGGTCACATGAGACTAGTACATCGAAGGAATAATCCAAACAAGGAAACCCTCATATATATACTTTTGTCTCATGCCACATAAATCCAAGCGTATAGAATCAGAGTTGCAAATCATACGATAGTCAAACGGGAATGCATAACAACAATAATCAGGGTCTATAATATGAGACATAACAGGAACTAAGACAGGAATCATAATAGGTACACATAACGGAAACTATAACAGGAAACATAACTAAGACATAACCGGAATCATCACTGGAATCATGATTTAAATACAACGGGCATCTAATTATTATTATTATTACTCGTCTGACCCATATATCTAGGTATGTGTCTCGGTATATATCCCGACTCACATACATCCATATATTGGAGAGTCGAGGGTCGTTACCGGAAGTAGATGGAGAACTGATATCACTCCTTATAGTGGTTTCCATACACCTGGAACCAGCTTTGGAGGCCCAAAGTCCCCCGAGTCAGTAAACAGATTCACTACCGCCAGTATATACATATATTTATATATATATACTTTTAATCCATCACTATAAGCAAGGTATCATTCCGGCATCCATCACTCCCTCCCATTCCCCATACAAGTTGTAGCTTAATAAGAATTATCAGATTACGGGTAAGAATAAACATAACAGTAATAGCCCAACAGATTCAAGAGGTGGCCCCCACAGATTCAAGAGGTGGCCCCCACCGTATAGTGTGGTGTGGCACTTTGTTCTGAGGGAATGGATTCTAGAGGTGGCCCCCACCGTATGGTGTGGCACTTAGTTCCATAAACAAGTCAGGATTCCCGTAAACATAATAATCTCAAGGTCAAGTATATCATGCTTGGTTTTAAAAGATAGCATGACAAGGTGATGATATTAGCAAGCAACAAGTCATACAAGTGATGGATAATAGTCATGTGATATAATCAGATATGAATCGGTAACATGTAATTGACATGCATGAAGTAATGGCATGGCGAGGAGTGATGTATATCAAGTAACAAGTCAAGGAGTGAGAATACATATAATAACATGTTATGAAGTAAGAACATGTAATAACAAGTCATGAAATAACAAGTGGTGAGATCCATCAAGTAACATGTCATGTAATACCAGTTATGAAGCATGAATAGGAATAATATGTCACACATGTATCAATGATAAGATCATATGCAGAAAAGAAATCAACTACGTCAAACAGTCAGAATTAGTCGACTAGGTGGAAGGGTTAGTCGACTAATAGGGGTCTTAAATCGACTAATAGCCTAGATGAGTCGACTAAAACTGGGAAACAGAGAGTTGGGTTTCTGTTTCAGGAAAAGTTAGTCGACTAGGGTGAGATGTGTAGTCGACTAACAGATACCTAAGTCGACTAATAGGGGGGCTAAGTCGACTAAAACTGTGATACAGAAAGTTGGGATTTATATCAGGGATACAGGAGTCGACTATGGGGAAATGGGTAGTCGACTAGGGGTCCTAAGTCGACTATTATTTTGGATGAGTCGACTGGAACCGAGAGTTGGTATTTTCTGGTCCAGGGAAAATTAGTCGACTAGATGAAAAATGTAGTCGACTAGGGTGGTCTAGTCGACTGGTAATATGGCTTAGTCGACTAAAACTGTGAAATCAGAAAAGGGTTAAGTTTCAGCTAAGGTGGGTTAGTCGACTGGTCCCTAGGTTAAGTCGACTAATCGTGGGAAAAACAGTAACAGAACAGATTTTCTAATGGTTGTTTGATGGGCTAAAAATACGATTTTTATGGCACAAGTGTACATGAAAGATCAACACAAGTAAACAAGGAAGTTGTCTAGTCTTGGTGAGTAGATATACTCACAAGGAATGGTTATGTGAAGCTTTATACGAGTTCCGAAAGGTCGTAGTCGACGATATCACCAACTTGATCTTTGGCGATATACGATACGATCCTAAATCTAAGAGTTGTGGTTGCTTGAGAAGGAGAGGAAGACCTTGAGGTGTTCTTTGGAATTAGGGTTTGAGATGGAGGAGGTAGTGTGAAGGCTAATTCTTTTTGGAAGTGAAGAAAAGAGATAAAAGTGTAAAGGAGATGTTTATATAGGATTTGATTTTTGTAAAGGGAATGCAAATAAAGAAATTGAGAGGGGTTTTTGTGTAAAAAGGGGGAGTGAGGTGTCTCCCTTGGCCAATGGTGGCCGGCCATGGAGAGAGAGAGAGAAAGAGGGCATTAATGAGGAAGAGTGTGGAATTTGAGATATTTGTTGGAAAATTTGAATTGTTGGAATTTTGGAAATTGGAAAATCCTTTGGCTTAGAGATGAAGGAAAGGAAAATAGAGAAAGGAAAAAGGAAAAAGAAATGAAATGAGAAGATATTTTCTTGGTCTCCAAAAATGAAAATATCAGAAACACAGATTCCCGAGTTAAAGTCGAGCATGCGGGAAAACATTTCGAAAAATACCGAAATCGTCCGAAATTCAAGTATCTCGGAACGACTCGCAATTTTCACCAAAAATCAATAATAATATATGAAGACTCGTAGTAAAATCCTTTCTAAGAAATACTTTATAATTTTAAATCTAAAAATCCCGGAATCAGTTACCTACCGACTCCGAAAGAATTTTCATAAAATCATAAAATTCTCAGAAAAAGAATGTAGGTAGAAAATATGATTCTAAGAGATAATGCCTAAAGGCCTTTCTAGAAAGTCCTAACAGTTTGTGAATTAAAAATACTGGAATCAGTCTTCTACCGACTCCGGTGGGATATCCATAAATTCGTAAAATCTTCAGAAAAAGTATTTAAGTATTAAACATAATTCTAAGAAGAAATGTCTAAAGAATTCTCTAGAAATTCTAAACAGTTTGCAAGATAAAAATTTGGGAATCGATCAGCGGCACTGGTCGACACCGGTTTTGAAGAAATTCCTTTTAATTCCGGAAAATTCCAGAAAATCATATAAAATATATTATATTAGAAAATGATATTTAAAATTTAAATCGGTCAAATACGGGAAGTAAATCGAAAAATACGATCGAAAAACTGAATACGCAATTAAGTACGTATTCCGGGAACGGGGTATTACAATCCACCCACCTTACAAAAAATTGCGTCCTCGCAATTTCGTTAAGGGGCAAATTGAACACAAGGAGACATGGCTGGAATAAAGGTCTCATAAAACCAAAACAGAATATAAGATAAACACATGAAGGACCAGAATGAACAATGAAAGAATGATAAGGGAAAATATTTAGAATGATAACCAACTCAAATACAAGATCTGGGGTAGTGGTTACCATGATATCCTAAGGCTCCTGATCTGGATGCTGGTCTTCACGTTCTGCTGCATCATCTAATGCCTCTGCCGCCATGATGTAACCTTGACCTCTACCTTGATCTGCTCTTGTTCTCATTCCCCTCTGCTGATAATCATACTGCTGAGGTGGAAATGGAACTCTCCGATCAACAGGTTCTGGATTCCTCCTTAGTGGCGGAGCTGGAAGTGCTGGGGCTGGATGAGCTGGAGCTGGAAGAGCTGGTCTGATTGGAGCTACGGGTATAAACTTTCTGTGTGGGCAATCCCTTAGCATATGTCCCCCTGACCCACATGCCAAACATAATCTCTTGGCTACTCGACAATCTCTCTTATAATGCCCGGGTCTGTGGCAATAATTGCATACAATCTGAGACAGAGGAGGTTGGAATGGTCCCCTGATCATCGGGCCTTGGGTTACCCTAACTTCATCATCCTCATCCAAGAACTGAAAAGGCCTCTTCTTAGCCTGGTTCCTTATCAGGTTCTCTTTCTTCTCTAATCCACGCTCCACTTCTCGAGCTATGGTGAGAACTTCCGAATAAGTCTTCAGCTGTTGGGGCATCAAGAAAACTTGGATATCATCTGTAAGCCCTGCTGAAATCTACTTGCTCGCTTCTCCTCATCAGTTACCATGTAAGGAGCAAAACGACTAAGTCTGAGAAATTCCGCGGCATACTCGTCCACGGACTTATTCCCTTGCCGAAGTCTGATGAACTGTTCCTCCATGTCCTTCTGAGCTGTGACAGGGAAGAACCTACTGTAGAAGCTCTTGGATAACGTGTCCCAAGTGACAGGTCTCTCCAATCTGGCCTCCTCAGCTAACCACCAAGTTCTAGCTATGTCTTTCAGCTGAATCTTAGCAACCTCTACTTGGTTCTCCTTCGGGACACGGGCTGCATTCAGCAAATCAGTGGTGTCCGTCAGCCATTGCTCTGCATCCAATGGCTTCTCTCCTCCTGTGAAAATTGCTGGTTGCAGCCGTCGGAAATCTGAAATGTTTCCCGGTCTCTGCTCCTTCGGGGCTGCTAACTCCTGCCTGAGGAGTTCAGTCTGCTGCTGCTGGTTCTCCATCATGGCCTGAATAACTCTCAGGACATCGGCATTCTCTCCTCCTACAGGTCCATTCGGTACTTGCCCGATATTGTTACGACCCGATCGTCTCTCCATACCGAATTGGAATAGGATAACTGGAATTGGAAACAAATGGAAGGAGTTTAGGACACGAAAGAATTAATCAAGGAAGGAATTCAAGAAAGACTAGATAGCTTTGTATATTGTAGTTGGCATTAGCAAATTACTGGAATTTGCTGCTTGATTGTACTTTAGGTGTGAGAGCCTAAGCTCTGATACCAACCTATAACGCCCCGATTCCACGGATACGGGGACGTCACTGCGACGTATATACGTAGGTCAGAAAGTGCCCCCACGTATATACGCTAAGCATAAAAGTACAAGCAAGGATCAGAGTACACGCCAAAGCGTGGTATCATACATATGCCAACATGAAAGTACATACACAAAGTTATCACATGATATTATAAAGTATTACACATTACATGTGTATTACATCATAACCAAGTCCAAAAGTGAAATCTACAAATATGTATACAAAAAGCTCACGAGTAGAAAGAAGATCCCGTGAGTCCAAAAGAAGAGTATGGCACGAGGAACTGGGACTAGGATGTCTGCCCGCTAAGGGAAGCTCGATCTACGGAGGACAACTCCACTTCGATCCAGCTTCGGAATCTGAATATGCAAATCCAAGGAATCAAGACATAAAACAATAATGAACTACTGCCAAGTGGCAATGATATAAAAGTAGTGGTTTAGAACACAAATATGGTATATAAGGGCGTGTATAACATAGTCATAAATCAGGAACTCCCAAGTAAAGTTGATTATAAGCAAGATTGATTGTATACGCTTAAGTCACGGTCACATGAGACTAGTACATCGAAGGAATAATCCAAACAAGGAAACCCTCATATATATACTTTTGTCTCATGCCACATAAATCCAAGCGTATAGAATCAGAGTTGCAAATCATACGATAGTCAAACGGGAATGCATAACAACAATAATCAGGGTCTATAATATGAGACATAACAGGAACTAAGACAGGAATCATAATAGGTACACATAACGGAAACTATAACAGGAAACATAACTAAGACATAACCGGAATCATCACTGGAATCATGATTTAAATACAACGGGCATCTAATTATTATTATTATTACTCGTCTGACCCATATATCTAGGTATGTGTCTCGGTATATATCCCGACTCACATACATCCATATATTGGAGAGTCGAGGGTCGTTACCGGAAGTAGATGGAGAACTGATATCACTCCTTATAGTGGTTTCCATACACCTGGAACCAGCTTTGGAGGCCCAAAGTCCCCCGAGTCAGTAAACAGATTCACTACCGCCAGTATATACATATATTTATATATATATACTTTTAATCCATCACTATAAGCAAGGTATCATTCCGGCATCCATCACTCCCTCCCATTCCCCATACAAGTTGTAGCTTAATAAGAATTATCAGATTACGGGTAAGAATAAACATAACAGTAATAGCCCAACAGATTCAAGAGGTGGCCCCCACAGATTCAAGAGGTGGCCCCCACCGTATAGTGTGGTGTGGCACTTTGTTCTGAGGGAATGGATTCTAGAGGTGGCCCCCACCGTATGGTGTGGCACTTAGTTCCATAAACAAGTCAGGATTCCCGTAAACATAATAATCTCAAGGTCAAGTATATCATGCTTGGTTTTAAAAGATAGCATGACAAGGTGATGATATTAGCAAGCAACAAGTCATACAAGTGATGGATAATAGTCATGTGATATAATCAGATATGAATCGGTAACATGTAATTGACATGCATGAAGTAATGGCATGGCGAGGAGTGATGTATATCAAGTAACAAGTCAAGGAGTGAGAATACATATAATAACATGTTATGAAGTAAGAACATGTAATAACAAGTCATGAAATAACAAGTGGTGAGATCCATCAAGTAACATGTCATGTAATACCAGTTATGAAGCATGAATAGGAATAATATGTCACACATGTATCAATGATAAGATCATATGCAGAAAAGAAATCAACTACGTCAAACAGTCAGAATTAGTCGACTAGGTGGAAGGGTTAGTCGACTAATAGGGGTCTTAAGTCGACTAATAGCCTAGATGAGTCGACTAAAACTGGGAAACAGAGAGTTGGGTTTCTGTTTCAGGAAAAGTTAGTCGACTAGGGTGAGATGTGTAGTCGACTAACAGATACCTAAGTCGACTAATAGGGGGGCTAAGTCAACTAAAACTGTGATACAGAAAGTTGGGATTTATATCAGGGATACAGGAGTCGACTATGGGGAAATGGGTAGTCGACTAGGGGTCCTAAGTCGACTATTATTTTGGATGAGTCGACTGGAACCGAGAGTTGGTATTTTCTGGTCCAGGGAAAATTAGTCGACTAGATGAAAAATGTAGTCGACTAGGGTGGTCTAGTCGACTGGTAATATGGCTTAGTCGACTAAAACTGTGAAATCAGAAAAGGGTTAAGTTTCAGCTAAGGTGGGTTAGTCGACTGGTCCCTAGGTTAAGTCGACTAATCGTGGGAAAAACAGTAACAGAACAGATTTTCTAATGGTTGTTTGATGGGCTAAAAATACGATTTTTATGGCACAAGTGTACATGAAAGATCAACACAAGTAAACAAGGAAGTTGTCTAGTCTTGGTGAGTAGATATACTCACAAGGAATGGTTATGTGAAGCTTTATACGAGTTCCGAAAGGTCGTAGTCGACGATATCACCAACTTGATCTTTGGCGATATACGATACGATCCCAAATCTAAGAGTTGTGGTTGCTTGAGAAGGAGAGGAAGACCTTGAGGTGTTCTTTGGAATTAGGGTTTGAGATGGAGGAGGTAGTGTGAAGGCTAATTCTTTTTGGAAGTGAAGAAAAGAGATAAAAGTGTAAAGGAGATGTTTATATAGGATTTGATTTTTGTAAAGGGAATGCAAATAAAGAAATTGAGAGGGGTTTTTGTGTAAAAAGGGGGAGTGAGGTGTCTCCCTTGGCCAATGGTGGCCGGCCATGGAGAGAGAGAGAGAGAAAGAGGGCATTAATGAGGAAGAGTGTGGAATTTGAGATATTTGTTGGAAAATTTGAATTGTTGGAATTTTTGGAAATTGGAAAATCCTTTGGCTTAGAGATGAAGGAAAGGAAAATAGAGAAAGGAAAAAGGAAAAAGAAATGAAATGAGAAGATATTTTCTTGGTCTCCAAAAATGAAAATATCAGAAACACAGATTCCCGAGTTAAAGTCGAGCATGCGGGAAAACATTTCGAAAAATACCGAAATCGTCCGAAATTCAAGTATCTCGGAACGACTCGCAATTTTCACCAAAAATCAATAATAATATATGAAGACTCGTAGTAAAATCCTTTCTAAGAAATACTTTATAATTTTAAATCTAAAAATCCCGGAATCAGTTACCTACCGACTCCGAAAGAATTTTCATAAAATCATAAAATTCTCAGAAAAAGAATGTAGGTAGAAAATATGATTCTAAGAGATAATGCCTAAAGGCCTTTCTAGAAAGTCCTAACAGTTTGTGAATTAAAAATACTGGAATCAGTCTTCTACCGACTCCGGTGGGATATCCATAAATTCGTAAAATCTTCAGAAAAAGTATTTAAGTATTAAACATAATTCTAAGAAGAAATGTCTAAAGAATCCTCTAGAAATTATAAACAGTTTGCAAGATAAAAATTCGGGAATCGATCAGCGGCACTGGTCGACACCGGTTTTGAAGAAATTCCTTTTAATTCCGGAAAATTTCAGAAAATCATATAAAATATATTATATTAGAAAATGATATTTAAAATTTAAATCGGTCAAATACGGAAAGTAAATCGAAAAATACGATCGAAAAACTGAATACGCAATTAAGTACGTATTCCGGGAACGGGGTATTACAAAGACAAATAAATAACAAGGATTATTACTAAATAAGTATGGAAATGTAATAACAAATATGCCAAATTATGTGTACTATCACTGGGCATGCGAAATGTATTAAGTACATTTACTTGCTCGTCTTTGATAATTGACAACCCCAGGTACTGTTCAACAAATGGTCTTCACTGTCACAAAGAACACAGACGGGAGACACCACATTTTTAGTTGGTTTGAGAGTCGAATTTGGGCTCCCTTACTCATCTCTAAGACTTCAAGTCTTTATACTACTGATGTCATTTTGGCATCATTCTCAAAATTGAGGTTGATTTTATGCATACCATCCCTGTCGGTGGTGGTGGTAGGTTGCTTAACATCGACACTAATAGGTTCCATTCTAGAGTATTTTCTGCTACCTCACTGAAAAAGTTTCGTGCATCATTGGCGATTTTACTAGTGAATCTCCATTGCAAAGGGACTCATTCATTATCTTATTTGGGTGGTCTAAGCCATCATATAAGATTTGGATCAAACAGATCTTTTCAACTCCGCGGTGAGGACACTCAAGCAAAAGTCCTTGAATCTTTCAAAGTATGTGAAATCCATCTTCCTTGTGATTGATGAAAGGTGTTAAGAGCTTGACGTACAAAAGTAGTCTTCTGCTTGGAGTAGAACTTCCTGTAGAAGGCTTCAGATAAACCTACCCAAGTGAAAATTGAACTGGGCTGAATAGAAAAAGCCAAGCTTTGGCTTTTTCTTTTAGGGAAAAGGGGAACAGCCTAAGTTTTAGGGATTCTTCCATTATTTGATTATATTTCGTAGTTTCATAAATTCTTCAAATTCCCTACTGATTAGGGGAAAATCGCGCACAAAAAGTATATGTTTTAAAATTAAGATTTAAAGTGTGTGTGCTTTAGCTTTCTCAATACTTCCCTTATAACATAGAGGCTAAACGGGTCGAAGCCACAGAGACGGGAAGCGATAGAAGCTTTACCAGAATGTTCACATGTGTGTTAAAGTTTTTTCAACATTTTAAAGAATCAAAAGAAAAGAAAACAAAGAATGGAAATAGAAGAGTACAGTGAAACACGAAGAAGTGGAAACATAGAAGATAAAATATTTGTGGTTTTGAAATTATTTCTAAAACAAAGTAAAAAAAGAGAAAAAAAACACATGGCTACTAACTACTAATGGCATGACTAACTTTGCTAACCTCTTAGTGATAGTTGCCTCACATGTATCCTTGACCATCACTAGTCCTTGGTTCAAGAGTGTTTCAAAGCATGACCCATAAGATAACTTTCACATCCAAACTCAATAAAACAAGTGCAAGCTACACTTAAACCATCAAAACTAAATAATAGCAAGTATGAAATAAAGTAATATTAGCTTGTTAGAGAGTTAAGATGTTAGACTGTTAGAATCCATCATCATGAGCTATCAATGGCTCTTGCAAGAGCAAGGTCAAGAAGAGGCTATTAGATTCATGTGGATTATCAAGTAAGAGTTAGCAAGTTAGTGGTAAGTAGTTAGTTGCTATGAGAGAAAATTATCTAAACATGTAAAAGGAATTAGATAGAAGAAAATAAGGAGAGATAAAGAGAGAACCCTTTATAGATTGTCACCTTCCATTACAAGCACTCTTGCTTTTCTCTCATGTACCACTCTCTTTCCTATTACAAAATCTACAAGAAATGCAAGATACAAAGAGGAAGAAGAAGAATAACTGACCTAAACTGCCCTAAACTATAACATGGAGAAGAAAACTACCCTAACTCTCTGAATATTTCCTTCTGAAGAACCCCAAGGGGGTATTTATAGGCATCAGGAGAAAGGGGGCCAGTGGACAAATCCTGGCCAAAGCACTAGAGCGACCGTGCCAGTATGGCCGCAGAAACGCGGCCAACATCGTATTTCCGCGGCGTACCAGAGCAACACACGAAGTGCCACTTGCTGTGCGCTGTCACTTTGGTTCCCTGTCAGCTGTACCTTCTGAATTTCGGATTTGATTACCCAGGTTTGACAGAATCACCCTCTAAGGTCAATGGATATCTTGTAGGCCTTTAATCATCCATTAAATGGTGATTTTGGGTCTTCTTCTTCAGTCCACACCATGGACCTAGGATCACACAAGCAAACCATTATTAACAATATTTTATATAAAATAAATGTGAAAATGTGATAAAAATTATGCAATAGTAGAGGCTAATCAAACCCCCACACTTATCTTTTTCTCGTCCCAATCAAAACAAAAAAAACTATGAAATTATTACACCACTTTCGCAGGTGACTTGATTGCACTGAGCATGTGCAATAAGCCGTCAAACCTCTAGGTTTTCCCTAGAGGAGGAGTTTTGTGTCTTGAGGATTTTCAGTAGATTACACCCACAAAATCCATAAAGAAAGAAATTAAATATTAGTATTTTGAAAACGCATTTTGAAATATAGAAAAATGTTAAAATATTTTTGCGAAAATTTAAGTGATCCAAGGTCATTGGTTAACCAGAAATTACTTTTCCTTAAACTAAGAAGAAATGCAAAACCTTGTTATAAATTAAATGTAAGAATTTAAAATTGAATCGATTCTTTGATCTTTCATAAAATTCTTAGAAAAATATGCACTTTAAGAACAGTAAAAATTTTTGGGATATCGACTCTAACTTTCATGCTATTTATTTATATTATTATTATTTTTTTCTTCCCTTAGTTTTCTTAGGCTTTCTAGCTTACCCGTGTAGTGAGCGTTTAGCCGGTGACTTCTAAACCAGATAGTTTTAGGGCACCATATGAGAAAACATCCCTCGGACTTAAGGACTCGAGTAAACAAGGCCACAAAACTAAAGGGAATTATTTTATTTTTGTCCACCATTTTAAGCATGAATAATCATGCTTCCTGAGGCATAATTATCCAACTTCAATAAGTGATTTTATCATCATTTTTTTATATATTTTTATAGCATTTTTATGGCATTTCAGTCTTTGTTTCAATCCCAAAATTGTGTAAGTGTGAAGTGCATAAATCTAAGGCAAAAAATTTAAGATCAAATTATCTTTTCAATCTTACTTACTTATCTTAAAATTTAAACAAGATATATTATTTTGACTTGGTTTAAAAATTCATAATTTTAGGTCTTCCTGTCTAAGATAATCTTAGTTTTCTTAAAAATAAATCAAAACTAATTCTCTTATTTTAAAAAATTTTGTAAAAAGAAAAGAAAAGAGTTTTTTATACAAAAGAAAATTTTAAAAAGTTCCTAAAAAGAAGTGTAAAAGAAAGAACATGTAAAACTAACTACGTTAGTAAATCCTCCACCACACTTATCTCATGCATTGTCCTCAATGCATCGTGAATGTGTATATACATGGAACAAATGGGAAGGGAAGAAAAATTACCTCATGGTGGTGGCCCGGTGGTGGTCTGATTAGGCCAAGCGTTGCTACCCAATCAAAAAATTATGAATCTTGTAGAAACCTACCAGTAACCTCTCTAATATGACCCAGTAAAAGAATGATTGCATGAATGGTCTTATTTAAAAAATTATCCCCATCTAATTTTCAATTTTTAAAAATAACTACTAAGTCATTTTCTTCAACATCCTTATCCAATAATGAAGTGTGATTTTGAGAGATGATTGATTTAGACTCAAATGGAATAGGAATAAAAACCGATACCGACTCAGGAATTTGACTCAGATTAAGTCGAGTTTCAAAAGTGAGAGTCAAAATTGGTTCAAAAATTGGATCCAAACCAAAGAATTGATGTTCACACATTTTTCCATCAATGAAGTGTGATCATAAGATATTGGTGATTCAATTTCACGGTGTATTGGTATAGGATTCAATGTTGACTCCGGAATAGAGAAAAAATCTGGTAAGGATACCGGAGTCATTATTGAATCAAAAAGTGAGATGGAATCACCAACATGAGGTTAGGGATCACATTCATGTTCAATTTCAATTTCAAGAAAGGGATAACTTGCCAGAATGTCAAGATGACTTTTGTAACTTGGGGTGTGGTCAAGTTCAAATATGCGTTCTGAAATTGAATCTTAGTTTTCAAAATAACATGATTCTTGGGACCAATCGATAGAGTTGGGATGTAAGGATTGGTCAAAGGTTGACAAGAAAGACTTTTCTTACTCTCATTGATCAATTCGCTTATTATAGAGTCTAACCTACCGATAGGCCGGCTAACAGAATTTTGAGTCTAAATCATGTTTTCCATACTCTTTGCAATTGGTTCTTCTTGAAAAGGTGAGTATGGAAGAAATTGTGGTGAGATTGTGAGTCTATCAGATATTATTGCTTAGACTCACGCAAGAGCTCCATACTCAAGTCCAGGATTGATGATTGTTCATTTTGAAGTGGTGCGACTTGAAAAAATGAGCATGACTCTTGAAAATTTGGTTGAGATGATGAGTCCAGCATATTTTGAATTTATTACGCCATTTCATAACAGACTTCCAAACACTTTTCTAGCTCAGATTTTTTTCAATTGGATGTTCTAAAAAAAGAGTATATGGAGTTTGATTTGGGAAGGATTGTGAATTGAGCAAATTTGAAATTTGTTATTAGGACTCAAGCATGGCTTTCAAACTCCTTTCCAAATTGAATTTTTTTTCGGTCAGTGGAATAGGAAAAGGAGTATATGAATCAAAATCGAGGAATGAATATTGTGAAAATTGTGGACAAGGTGGTTGAAAATTTGACTCGGGGAAGGTGAATCCCTATTGACTCTGCGAAGAGTTAAAATTATTTTAAAAATTATGGTCATAAGATTAGGGATATGGGTCATATTGAGTCGAATAATCTCAATCCGGGCTATGTGATTGTTCATATTATATATATTCGGGTTGAAATTATCTGAGTCAAATGAGTTAGGGGTGAAATATAGATCATATTAGGATTGAAAAAATTGTTGTTGTTGAAATTGTTGGTCCCGAGATAATGCCAATTGCGGAACTTTTTTTTGTTGGCACTTATGGATCTAAAATACAAAGTCAACACAAATACTAAACAAAGAAGGATTAAAGTTAATCAAATAAATAAACTTGCAATAAAGGAAATCAAATCTCAGAAAAGTTTAGACAAACGTAAACACGAGAGATTTATCCTGGCTCGGTCCTCGTGACCTACATCCAGTCCCCAAGCCACCTGCTTGAGATTTTCCTTTATCCTTGATTTTGTACACCCAAAATCACAACCATGCACACCACTTGACAAATCCCCTTTGCCAAATGTGTACACCTTCTCTCTACACCAAGAGAACAAACTCCACCTTGTACAACTGCTTCTACACCAAGAAGACACCCGTGTACAATGATTCCTTTGAGTATTACAACACTTTTCTATAAGCCTTGGTATTGTGTATGAACGTGGACGAGGTCTAGTATAGGAGAAAAACTTCAGAGAACTTCACAAAGGAATTTGAATTTGGTGAAGAACTGAAGTGAAAATCAGTTTACAGGTTTGGCAGAATTTTGATTTAGAAAACTGAAGATTAGGATTCTAATTTGGCCTTTAGAATAACAACCCTTTATATAGTTGCACACTAGGGAAAGTTAGGGTAGTTATAGGTGCAATTCAAATGATTGAAATGTTGGAAAACGTTGCACAAAAGACCAGATAACAGAAACTGTCCAACAGTCAGAAACTGCCTATAGTCGACTAGCCTTTTGAGTTAGTCGACTATACTAGGCAATTTTCCAAAGGTTAGTCGACTAGGTTTGGGTATTAGTCGACTAGGTCAAGATAAGTTCGAGTGACAGGTTTCTGGATAACTGAATCAAGTCGACTGCAACTCCTTTATAAGTCGACTGGATCATGGATTAGTCGACTAGGGAATAGGTTTAGTCGACTACAATTGCTATTAGTCGACTAGGTTGTCTGTCAAGTCGACTAATGGACAAACAAATAGTTGGGTCTAATTGAGACACAGGATTAGTCGACTAGGAGTTGGGTCAAGTCGACTACACAAGTGATTAGTCGACTATAAGAGACTATAAGTCAACTATAGGTCTATGATATGTGTGTGTGTGCATCAAGACTTTTGACATGCTATTTTATATTTACAATACACATCATATCAACTCTCTTTGGGCAGTTTTGATCATGAAGAACTCTTGATATATCTTGTGCTAGAGCTCCAAATGAAATGCTTCACAAATGTCTTCATCATGTTCCAACATTCTCCCCCTTTTTAATGATGACACGTTGTGTGCACATATACTCCCCTGCAGAAAATAGGTTATATTTTCCTCCCCCTATAGAAATTGGGTTATAACAAATATAGAAATACTTTGTTCTCCCCCTGCAACAAAATATCATTAAATATATAATATATATATATATATATATATATATATATATATATAATATATATATATATATATATATATGTTTTTATCAACTTTTATATGGTACCTACAAGATAAACGTTAGATGGTACCAAACATAAAAGAACATATTAACCTTTAGGAGTCCAAATCCATTTAGAATTTGGTTTCCACCTGTTAGTATACACATAATTGCATGAATCACATATATCATGAATGCATGATGCAATATAGGTATTTTTATTATAAATACTTAAATTCTTAGGAATCCATATAAACTTATTTTTCTTAGACTTTCTTTTACAAAAGAACTATATAGATTACTACAATATGAAGAATTTTCAAAATATCCAATACCATAATTATTATGTGACAACTTCCGAAAAGATAATAAATCATTCAACTTTTCTTTTCCTTGATTGAACTTAGTCACATTTTGCAAAATATCTTCATATTTCTTTTTGAAAATTGAAATATCTTTATCTAAAATAGAAATCCTTTTATTCAAAGATTCAGTTTCCTTTTTAAGAAAAATGTTTCTTTTATAAACTTCTCATTATCATTTTTCAAAGATGATATGACTTTTTCAAACTCATCTTGTTGAGAATTTATAGAAGATACTTGTAAAGCATAACATGAATTTTCATTTAAAAGTTTTTCATTTTCTTTTGATAAAACTATATTTTTTAGTTTTTCATGCTTTAGATCATTAAACAATTCATGAAATGCATCAGAAAGTTCAGTAAATGATACCTCATCATCTTCTATGGCCATGTAACATAGGTTGACACGTTCAGTGGATTCTTCTTCGTCAAAAGATGAGGAATCACTGTTCTCCCATGAGGCTTCATAGTTTTTCTTCTTTCTGAACTTTTTGCTCTTGATTTTATCTTTATTTTTGAGCAATGGGCAATCCATCTTCATATGACCTGGTTTATTACAATTAAAGCATTTGAATTTACCTTGCTTTAGAAATCTCCTGAATTTCTTTGAAAGCATTGCCATCTCCTCTTCATCGTCATTTGAATCGTCCGTGTCGGAGGATGCATGGAGGCAAGTTCTTTCTTCTTTGAGTGGTGTTGTCGTTCATCCTTCTTTCTTTCTTCTAACTGCACTTCATATGCCATTAGATTACCGATTAAGTTTTCTAATGTCATAGTTGAGAGATCATTCGCCTCTTCAATTGCGGTTGTCTTCTTCTCCCATTCTGGTGTGAGTGCACGAAGGATCTTACGAACTCTTTCAACTTGGGTGTAGTCCTTTCCAAGGGATGCTAATGAATTGGTAATATCGGTGAATCTTGTAACCATTTCGGATATGGTTTCATTCTCCTCCATTTTGAATAATTCAAACCTGTGGACAAGAACAGATATTTTAGACTCTTTAACTTTACTTGTGCCTTCGTGTGTTACCTGAAGAGTATGCCATATTTGATGTGCAGAAGTGGCTGTTGACACTCTGTTGAACTCTTCTTTGGTTAATGCACAGAACAAGGCATTCATCGCTTTGGCGTCAAGGTTCGCATTCTTCTTTGATCCTCACTCTAAGCGTTGTAGTTGGTCGTTGGCTTGGTGTACGATGCTTCTACATTGTTCCAAAGTTCGTAATTGAGCGATTGCAAGTAGATCTTCATTCTACACTTCCAATAGTTGTAGTTGGATCCGTCAAATAGCGGTGGACGTTGTGTAGAATGTCCTTCTTTGAATTGGGATGATGAAAACTCCGTTGCCATCCTTGTTGTTGACTAGGTATGCAGGGCTCTGATACCAAATGTTGGTCCCGAGATAATGCCAATTGCGGAACTTTTTTTGTTGGCACTTATGGATCTAAAATACAAAGTCAACACAAATACTAAACAAAGAAGGATTAAAGTTAATCAAATAAATAAACTTGCAATAAAGGAAATAAAATCTCAGAAAAGTTTAGACAAACGCAAACACGAGAGATTTATCCTGGTTCGGTCCTCGTGACCTACATCCAGTCCCCAAGCCACCCGCTTGAGATTTTCCTTTATCCTTGATTTTGTACACCCAAAATCACAACCATGCACACCACTTGACAAATCCCCTTTGCCAAATGTGTACACCTTCTCTCTACACCAAGAGAACAAACTCCACCTTGTACAACTGCTTCTACACCAAGAAGACACCCGCATACAATGATTGCTTTGAGTATTACAACACTTTCCTATAAGCCTTGGTATTGTGTATGAACGTGGACAAGGTCTAGTATAGGAGAAAAACTTCAGAGAACTTCACAAAGGAATTTGAATTTGGTGAAGAACTGAAGTGGAAATCAGTTTTCAGGTTTGGCAGAATTTTGATTTAGAAAACTGAAGATTAAGATTCTAATTTGGCCTTTAGAATAACAACCCTTTATATAGTTGCACACTAGGGTAAGTTAGGGTAGTTATAGGTGCAATTCAAATGATTGAAACGTTGGAAAACGTTGCACAAAAGACCAGATAACAGAAACTGTCTAACAGTCAGAAACTGCCTATAGTCGACTTGCCTTTTGAGTTAGTCGACTATACTAGGCAATTTTCCAAAGGTTAGTCGACTAGGTTTGGGTATTAGTCGACTAGGTCAAGATAAGTTCGAGTGATAGGTTTCTGGATAACTGAATCAAGTCGACTGCAACTCATTTATAAGTCGACTAGGGGAATAGGTTTAGTCGACTACAATTGCTATTAGTCGACTAGGTTGTCTGTCAAGTCGACTAATGGACAAACAGAGAGTTGGGTCTAAATTGAGACACAGGATTAGTCGACTAGGAGTTGGGTCAAGTCGACTACACAAGTGATTAGTCGACTATAAGAGACTATAAGTCGACTATAGGTCTATGATATGTGTGTGTGCATCAAGGCTTTAGACATGCTATTTTATATTTACAAAACACATCCTATCAACTATCTTTGGGCAATTTTGATCATGAAGAACTCTTGATATATCTTGTGCTAGAGCTCCAAATGAAATGCTTCACAAATGTCTTCATCAAAACATGTTCCAACAGAAATCCATATCACAATTTACAAAAAAGAAAACAAACAAACAAACAAACAAATAAAGAAAAAGAAAAAGAAAAAGAAAAGAAAACAAACCTATGTTAGGGTTGACTTAGACCTAGATGACTTCTAACTGGTTAGACTGTCCACAGGGGTACATTGTCAGAATCTGACCACAAGTTAATCGGGCAGATAGGGGCAAGATCAGTGAGAGGTATCCATGCCGGAGCAACGGGCCTAATTATGTCAAACCACTGTTCTTTGAGGTTTCGCCTCTTAATCCCCAACCTTGGACACCGATTTGACAAGAGTCAAACTCTAACAACTTTTCCCTTAGGTCAATCTCTTAAATGAGTCTGAGATGTCCCTAGGGGCCAACGTCTAGCAATTTTTATTTAGGCTTGGGTTGTGTGAGTGGGGAGGTGAACTTTGGGCTAAGGGAGGGTAATGAATTCCCAACCTTATGTTGTATTAAGTTTTGTCCTTAAGTTCAATTCGTGCAAGTGTGCAATATAGATAAGCATGAACACACAAAGAGAGTAAATCACCCATGTGTTTGTCCTAACTATATGCAATGCAATATGTACACCTCTATCAAGATCACAACAACACAACAACAAAATACAATATATTGGAATGAAAATTGACATATGCCTAAATACAAATGTCTAAACCATTTTAAAACATCTAATTACCATATTTTAGTTCTTAAAATTATTACAGTGTACAGGTAATATAAACGAAACTAGCAGCAGAATATATCAATATACAAGAATTTACCCAACCACACAAAGGCAAGTGTGGACTTCTGCAATGTTAAAAAAATGACCTGCACACCAAAAATCAAGGAAGAAAAAGTTTAAAAAAATGTGAAATCAAACCGTTCCCACCCCGGCAATGGCACAAAAATTTGATCGGGGGAAAATCGCGTACAAAAAGTGTATGTTTCGAAATCAAGATTTAAAGTGTGTATGCTTTGGCTTCCTCGATACTTCCGTTATAGCATAGAGGCTAAACAGGTCGAATTCATAGGAACGGGAAGCGATAGAAGCTTTATCGGAATGTTCACGTGTGTGTTAAAATTTCTTCACTATTTTAAAGATACAAAAGAAAAGAAAATAAAGAATGAAAAGAGAAGAGTACGGTGAAATACGCAGAAGTGGGAACATAGAAGATAAGATATTTGTGGTTTTGAAATTATTTCTAAAACAAAGTAAAAAAACAAGAAAGAAAACCATGGCTACTAATTATTAATGGCTTCACTAACTATGCTAACCTCTTAGTGATAGTTGCCTCACATGTATCCTTGGCCATCACTAGTCCTCGGTTCAAGAGCGTTTCAAAGCATGACCCATAAGATAACTTTCATATCCAAACTTGACAAAACAAGTGCAACTTACACTTAAACCATCAAAATTAAATAAGAGCAAGTTTGAAATAAACTAATATTAGCTTGTTAGAGAGTTAGGATGTTAGAGTATTAGAATCCATCATCATGAGCCATCAATGGCTCTTGCAAGAGTAAGGCCAAGTAGAGGCTATTAGATTCATGTGGATTATCAAGTAAGAAGTTAGCAAGTTAGTGGTTAGTAGTTAGTTGCCATAAGAGAAAATTAGCTAAACATGTAAAAGAAATTAGAGAGAAGAAAACAAGAAGAGATAAAGAGAGAACTTTTCATAGATTGTCACCTTCCATTACAAGTACTCTTGCTTTCCTCTCATTTACCACTCTCTTTCCTATTACAAGATCTACAAGAAATGAAAGATAAAAAGAGGAAGAATAAGAACAACTGACCTAAACTACCCTAAACTACAACATGGAGAAGAAAACTATCCTAACTCTCTAGATATCTCCTTCTGAAGAATCCTAAGGGGTATTTATAGGCATCAGGAGAAAGGGTGCCAGGGGGACAAACCCTGGCCTAAAGCACTAGCTCGGACGTGCCAGTGCGGCCATAAAAACGCGGCCAAAGCCACGTTTTTGCTGCTGTACTAGAGCCTGTACGCTGTCACTTCGGTTCTCTATCAGCTGTACCTTCTGGATTACGGATTTGAGTACCCAGATCTGACAGAATCACCCTCTAAGATGAATGGCTATCTTGTAGGCATTTAATCATTCATTAAATGGTGATTTTGGGTCTTCTTCTTCATTTCACACAATGGACCTAGGATCACACAATCAAACCATTATTAGCAATATTTTATATAAAATAAATGTAAAGATGTGGTAAAAATTATGCAATATTAGAGACTAATCACATATTGGTATGGGTTCTCGTTTGTCACTCCCGAAAAACTGGAAGCATCTGTATCCTACTAGATTTGATTTCGAAATTTGTCATAAGGACCAGCAAAGTGATACAGGAAGGTTGGGTAGACCTTGTAGGATATATGTAATCCTTTAAAGTCATTTGTTTGATTTCAGTTTCATCACCCATTTAATCAGTAGGGTTGAAAACAGTAATGGATTCTAATCGACCTTGAACATGAACCCACTTTCACATGAACCAGAGTACTATTCGAAAGAAGAATTTTTAGAGTCTTAGATAAGATTGCACACAAGATGACTCAACTAATCAATTCCAAATAATTTTTTCTTTATCTTGAGCTTAATTTGAAGGTAATCAAATTTTAATTGCTAATCTTAAGAGAATAAATTCTCTCTAATTAGACAACTCCTAACTGGGTTGGATAGATTGTGGACTGATCAGTTAAAGCCATCAAATAACCGATTCAGTCCTTTCCTGCAGGCCAGACATCGCCGCAATAGGTAAGTCATCCTTTCTAGACAAGGAAGTTCCTCTTCGAAAGCTTGAAAGTAATCACGGGAGTATTCCCACAATGGATCCACTTAATAAGCTCAAAATCCTAATGGTCAAGTTCTAATTGATATTAAATTAGCTCAAGCTTAGGAAAAACTTATATGCGGTTGTGATTTTTGAGCCAAGGAACGGGTAATGAAATCCCGACCTATGTGGGGGACAGCTCTTAAGATTTTTTATCAATAATGCACTAATGCAACACAAGTTCAATCAAAAGCATTTCTAAAACCCCACTGATAGGAGATTCATGGATAGAGTTAAAAAAAATACTAACCTTTACGATGACTCTGAAGCAAGCAATTTTTTATTTAATTTAGTAATGCAAATTTTTTTTAATAAGCAAGCTCTGTCTCATTTGTGCAAATCTTCACTTATTCATGCAATATCCCTGCAAAAGACAATTTTGAAATTAAATTTTAGGAACAAAAGAAATATCTTTTTTGTATTTTTAATTTTTAAATTTTTTTGAATAAAAACTAGAAATGATTAAATGTCGATTTTAAAAATAGAATTTTTTACAAGTCCCTGACAACGGTGCCAAAAATTGTTCACAGTTCGAAAGTTATAAAGAGCTCCAACATTGTTGCACCACTTACAAATTATAGAAAAATTTAATCATGCTAGAATCTTGTAAAAGAATTGCATAGTGGTAAGAAAAGGGTCAAATCCATAGAGACTTATTAAACTTATTTCTTAAAATCTAAATTTAATTTCAATCTAGATGGAAAATCTTTGGATGGAAGTTGAAATCTTATTCTATAAACTAAAATTCTGTAAGCATTAAAAATACATAATAAAAGACAAAATACTAACTTATGCAAAGGCTAAGTAAATAAAGCGATGAAGAAAATAAGAGAGGGAGGGAAAAGAAAGATGGAATCCGAAATCGACACAAGACTTAGTTTCTTGTCGTCGCCTTGACGTCTCCCTCCTCCGAACGATGCTAAAAACAAGGGAAGTAGAAGAACTAGCAACTGAAAAGAGAAGATGACATGCACGAGAAAAGTATAAAGTTGGTCATGAAATTAAAAGTAAAGAATCACATCACATAAATTATAAAGAAAAGTAGAAAAATCTTAAACTGAAATAGTTCATGATCTTTATTGAAGAAGACTGAATTTTATTGAAGAATCATCGCTACATAACTCTCGATCTTCTACAAAACTGCAATACAACGTACAAAACTCTCCTTTCAATTGCTTTTCAGCCTTATAGTGTACAATTCTCTTCACGAGTACAAGTATTTATAGGGAAAATTAGAATAAGGGATAAGATATAAAGAAAGGGGAGCAAGTGCTCCCTCTAATTCAAACACCAGGATTCAAAAACGCGGCATTGGCCATGAAAACGCGGCCATCCTTTGGTCGTAGAGCCAGAGAAAGGGGGCTCTCCTCCGTTGATCGGTTCTCTATCCTTTTATCCTCTTGAAATTTCCGTCTTTCTTCTAGAATTGACTATATATCCCTTTATCTTCAGCGAAACCGATTGGGTCTTCAAAAATCTATTTTTTCTTTGAATTTCGATGGTATTATTTTATCTGATATATCTGATCTTCAGATAAGATGCTTCTACAACCTCTGAATTTGAATAGATCCGCTTGATTTGCTTGATCTTTTGAATTTTTAGATTTAGTTGGATAAATCTGTCAATCTCTCTTTTCTTCATTAATTACATTGCATACCAGTAAATATGAAAATATATGCAATAACAGAGTTTTATTAAAAATAATGAAAAAATGTGACATATGCGATACTAAATATGCAATTCATGTGTACCATCACCTACCCTACTCATAACGATGATGTTATTCACATGAAGATTTAAGTAAAATTGGATAACAAAGTCATAATAGATAGGTTCCTTAATTGTGAGAAAATGCTTAAGGTGGTGTGGCTCTAGAATATCTGCTAGATTAAGAGGATCAAAATCACTTAAAGTAACTAACCTACCACAGTAACATTCTTCTTGCCAAAAATGTTGAATTTATGTTTAGCATTTTCAGAGACAAAAAGGGAAAGTAATATTAGAACCCGATTCAGAGATTTTCTTGGATTTAGAGGACTCATCACGAGATCTTTTATGGGAGGACATGGTGAAAAACAGAGAGAACCTTTAGAAAAACAAAAAAATTCTAAAACAAAGTCGGGATGAGAGATTACCCTTGAAGAAATGGTGAAAACTCCTCGAAATTGCCTTGAGAACACTAGGATAGGGGTGGATTTGAAGAAATTTTGGAGAACTAGTGGATTTGAGAGGGGCATGAATTAAGATTTGGGTGCTTGAGTTGTCGGCAGCAACAAGGAAGAAGCAAGAAAAAATTTTGGAAATAGGGTTCTAAACACTCAGAATATTAGGCAGATCCGACTGTCGGTTGACCCAGCCGAGCTCACTGCTGAAACAACAATCATATAGGTGACTGGGCGGTCAACCATCCATAATGATGTTTCTGCAGATTGAGTTACGATCGATCGAGCGGTTGACCGACCAACAGATATATTTAACTAGCCGTCTGTGGGTCGGCCGGGGCAGAGGGACTATTTTGTCTCTCAGTATCTCGGTCGACCGGGACAACCCAAAAATTCCAATTTTTTGGTTTTAGAAAAATAATAATTTTGTTTTCAAATAATTTTGAATATTTTTCAAATACATTATAGATTTAACATAATTAAATATGAAAAAAAAAATTCAAACAACCAAGTTTACATGTTGGTTCTAATATTTTTCAAAGTGAAATTATTTTTCTATCAAAACAAACACGCTTGGGCAACAATCTGCAATATACCATACTAATTTTAAATTTGCCTACACAATGTAATATAAGTCAATATCATGTCATACACAATCAATGTAATTACACTAAAACTTGATTAACATGAAATGCTGCATGAACATAGGAGAAAATTGGAGATAGTCTATGATACCAATGTGATCCACTCCATTTTCTCCAAACAGGATGTGAATTTTCACCTCATCTCCTTGATAGTGGTGCAAACAATATGAATTGATTCGTTTGGCTCTAAAAATGCATCCACCATCAAACCAACTCTCTCACACCTTGATTGAGGACACACCTACATTGAGAGAAACGGGTGTACCTTTTGGTACCCATATTTTCTCGGGTCCTTGAGGGTTAGTATCTTTCCGAACCCAAACATAATCATTTATAATATTACGCTTATCAAAATAAAACTTTGCTAGGTGACCTTTTAGGACACAATGCCAGGTGACCTTTCAGGACAATGTATACAAGTGTATATTTTGACATACATGACTGCATGATGAGTATGTGCTTTGTGAGCATGAATGTGTGATGCATGTTTCTTGGGAGTATGCTTCTTTGAAAATATTAACTCCATCTTAGCTCTATCATTCTTGTAATATGATCGGGGCAAAGCCAACACTTTTAAAATGTGTATTTATGAAATTAATGAAATTGTATGTGTGCTAATGTTCCCTCGATACTTCCGTTATAGCATTGACTCAACGGGTCAAATCCACAGGGACGGGAGGCGATAGAAGTATTAACAGTCTTTATTCACGTCGTATGTTAACAATTCTTCTTTGTTAAAGAATGAATAAAGAAAAAGAAAAGAAAAAATTCAGAAGTGATGGAGGAGGAGAGCGATGAAAGCGATGTGAAAATAAGAGAAAAGTGGTTTAGAAAACAAAATAAAGATGGAACGAAGGTGAACTAAGAAAGTGGTGAAAACAACGATAGAAAAAATAATAAAAGAGTTTGGAAATTAAATTTTAAAACAAAGTAAAATAAAACTCATGGCTATTAACTACTAATTACTCCGCTAACTATGCTAACCTCTTAGTGATAGTTGCCTCACATGGATCCTTGGTCATCACTAGTCCTTGGCTTCAAGAGACGATACAGAGCATGACCCATAAGATTATTCTTCTATATTCAAACAACACATTCATACCGCATAACAAGTTATAAGCTACTATTAAATCATCAAAACTGGCTAGAGGTGAGCATGAAATAAAGTTAGCATTTGCAAGTTAGCAAGTTAGTGGGTTAGGTGTTAGAATGTTAGAATGTTAGAATCCATCATCATGAGCCATCAATGGCTCTTGCAAGAGCAAGGTCTTGTAAATGCTACTAGATTCATGTGGATTATCAAGTAAGTGGTTAGATGGTTAGGGTTAGTAGTTAGATTGCCATAAGAAGAAGAAATTAGCCAAGCATCATGTAAAAGATGGAGAAGATTACAATGGAGAAGAAAGGAGGCACCTTTACATAGATTGTCACCATCTATTACATCAATCCCTCTCTATCTCTCTCTGAATCTCTCAGCCCTACTACAAGATCTAAAAATGAAATAAAAATACAAAATAAAAGAAAAGAAGAACACCTATACTACACTACACTAAAGATAGAAACCCTAGCCTAAAATCAAAAACTCCTCGTTTTGTGTCTCTACAGGGGTTTTTATAGGCATACGGGGTTCTAAAAGTGGCCCCACCAAATTGCCTTGATCCGCGGCAAAACCAGGGAATTATTTCCCTAGTTTTGGCGAGGATCTTCCCCTTGCTTCGAGGACCTTCCTGGTATATCCCAATTCTGGTACTTTCGCTAGAATATTCGTCTGACGTGCGCAAAGGTCTAGATTCAATGCATCTTCTAAAAGTTCCCTTGCTTGGCCTCCAAGAATTACGAATTTAATTACCCGAAAATGGGTTTAATTAATCTCTTATTACTCCTTTGCCCTTAAACTCTTGATTTATTTGCAAGAGAGACCAAAACACGGTTTAGACCGATATTTTATTCATAAATCAGCAGAAAAATGCGATATAATAATTCAGAATTGTAGCTAATCACACCCCCACACTTAACTTTTGCTCGTCTCGAGCAAAATAAGAAAAGAGAAACTATACTGCAAATGTTATTATACCACTTTCGTAGGTGATGCGATTGCACTGAGCGTGTGCAATAAGCCGTTAAACCTCTAGGTTACCCCTAGAGGAGGAGTGTTATTTCCTGAGGGTTTTCAACGGATTGCACCCATAAAATCCATAAAGAAAGAAGACAAATGTTAATATTTTGAAAAGACATTTTGAAAGAGAGACAAGTTTTCAAAATATTTTTGCAAAAATATAAGCGATCTAAGGTCATCAGTCCACCAAAAATCATTCTTCCTTAAACTTAGTCCATATGCAAGATCTTGTCTTCAATTAAGGTAAGAATTTAAAATTGAATTGAATATTTTTATCCTTCATAAAATCTAGATAATATGTACTTTGTGATAGTGAAGATTTCTGCGATTTCAACTCAACCATCAAGCCATTTACATATATATATATTTTCTTCCCTTAGCTTCATTAGGCTTTCTAGTTCATCCATGTAGAAAGCCTTTAACCAATGACTCCCAAACCAGACGGTGCTAGGGCACCAGATGAGAAAACATCCCTCGAGTTTAATGAATTGAGTAAATAAGGCCACAAAACTAAGGGGGATTATTTGTTTCTTTTGACCACCGGTAGGCGTGAATAATCATGCTTCTTGAGGCATAATTATCCAGCTTAATAAGTGATTTTTTTATTTTTTTCGTATATCATATATATATTTTGATTTTTGCTTTATGGCATTTTAGGCCTTTGTATCCATCCCAAAAATTGTGTAAGTGTGAAATGCATACTATCTAAGGCAAAAAATTTAAGATAAAACTATCTCTCCAATTTCTTACTTAGCTTATAATTTTAAACAAGATCCATTATTTCGACTAGGTATAAGATGTCATAATTAAGGCTTTCTTAATTTCTAATATCATCTTAATTTTCTTAAAAATAGATCAAAACTTTGTCTCTTATTTCAAAAAGATTTTTTTTGTTTTGTTTTTTTTTTAAAAAGAAAGAAAAATCCTATGCAAAAAGGGAAGATTTCTAAAAGTATCCTAAAAGAAGTGTAAAAGAAAGACTCCTAAAAGAAGTGTAAATTAAAGAAAAATCTAAAAAACTCTACGTTAGTAAACCCTCTCCGCACTTATCTCATGCATTGTTCTCAATGCATCGTGATGTATGTATGGATGAAACAAATAGAGAGGGAAGAAAAAATCACCTCAAGGTGGTGGTTCCGATGGTGGTCTGATTAGTCCACGAAATGTAGCCCAATCCAATGTGCGTGGATCCGGAGGAACCCACTAGAGACCTCTAAAATACAACCTACTAGAATGATGTATATATATGATTTTTATTAAGAATTTAACCCTATCTAAGTTTCAAATTTTTAAAATAATTTCAGAGTCAAATTTATCAAGACCCTTGTCCCAGAATGGAATGATTGATTTGGACTCAGGAGAGGAACTAAACCGGCTCAGGAAAAAGACTTAATCAAGTAAAGGCTCAGGAGTTGAGATTGGTTCAAGAAGTGGGTCCAAATCAAGAAGATGAAACTCAAGTCTACATTCATTTCCCCATGATGGAATGTGACTTTCTAAGATTGATGATTCAAGTTCAAGAATGACAGATATGGGAATCAAGACTGACTCTAAAATGTTGCTCAAAATGGGTAACAAAATAGGAGTCAATATTGATTTAGAAATTTAAACTGGATCACAATTTGAGAATCAAAGTCACATTCCTCATTGAGTTCAATTCCATAAAAATAAGAACTTGCCAATTTATCAATGGGACTTTCAAAAGTATGAAATTGGTCAAGTTCAATATGATGATCATAAAAGATTGGTGATTCAATTTCACAATGGACTAGCACTGGATCCAATACTGACTTGGGAAAAGTCCTGAATTCAGGTAAAAATACCTCAGTCAATATTGAATCAAGAAGTAAAATTAAATTACCAAGTTGAAGTTTAGGATCATATTCATGCTCAAGTTCAATTTTAGAAAAAGGATAACTTATCAAAATGTCAATGGGATTTTTAACATTTGAAGTTTGGACAAGTTCAAATGGGTGTGCTGAAATTGAATCTTGGTTTCTAGAATAACAAGAGTTCTGGATTAGATCAATAGAGTTAGGGATAGCTGAATTGGTTAAAGTTTGATAAGATAGAGTTTCCTCATTCTTATAAATACTAACCAATTGACTCAATTGTATTTCTAATCTATTGATAGACTGGGTAGAAGATTTTGAAATTGTAGCGTGGACTCCTACAAGACTTCTATACTCTTTTTTAGATGTGATGTATCTTCAAGTGGTTATTCTAGAAAAGGAGTTTAGGAATCTTGGTTTCTAAAACAATAAGAGTCATGGGTCAAATTGATAGAGTTATGATTGTTACACATATTTGCATATTATATCGCCTTCATATCATGCATTTTATATATAAATATGTGATTTTTACCCCTTTTCTCTCTAATTTTGCAGGACCACCACTTAAAGAGAAAAAGCCTTTGAATCACTTTAATTAGTGATAATTAAAGGGGTTAAATCAAAAGAATCCAAGATTTGAATTCAAAATCAGTTGAGATCCGCGCGCCTAACAAAGATTCCAGAAGGCCACGTGGCTAACCAACTTGTAACAACCCTGTAACAGAAAGTTGTTAGCTAACAGACTCTCAACGGCCGCGCCTTGCCGCCCGGGCGCGGCAATATCTGGGCCGTTGAGTCCCGGATTTTGTGGTAACGGCCAGGGATCTAGAGGCTTCTCATGGATTGTTATAAATAGGTGGCCAGGGTTCGTGCGCGAAGATAGTGAAGAGAGAGAAGAAAATAGGGAATTATTGTAATTTTGTTTAGCTTTCTTCTAGTTTTGTTTAGACTTCATCTCCTTCCTCCTTGAGTTCTAGACAAAGAGAGAGAGAGTTCAGTTTGAGAGCTTGTACCAAGGGAGTGACACTCTTGTGTAAAGGATTAATCAATGGAGCTTTCATCATCTCTTTGCAAGACTTGAGTATGCTTTTCTTGCATTTGCTTTAATTCCTTGCATTTGATTCTATTTCTAGTTGAATTGCTTTAGATCTTTGCTTTCTATGAAGGATTGTAGCTTTGTTATTAGTTTAATGGAGGGCTAAGTTCTTGTTTCATGGCTAGCTAAGACTCACCTAGCTACTACTATCTCTTTTGGTGATTGTATACTTCAATGCTTGCATAATTCTAGTTTCTTTTGAATTCCAAGAAAGTATAGTTGTCTCCTTTGGTAATGGCTTGTTAGAACTCCACATGAATTATGTGTGCCTCTAATAAGAGCCTTGTCAAGAACAAGAGCCTTTGATGGAACATAAGGATGGATCACCAAGGATGTGTTACATGTATAACAAGATCAACTCATTTACTTCAAGCAAACTTTGTAGTTAAGCTTTGAATGTTCAAAAGAGTTTTGATTCTTCTAAACTTGCACTAATTGAGTACTAATCCTAGAGTTCCTCAATGAACATCTATTAAGAGAGCCTATGATTCAAGATGAGGCTTCAAGTTAACAACAAAGGAACACTAGTCTTCAAAAGGGAAACAACACTTGAACATGCAAGTTATCTTTAAATTGCCTATGATTCAATATGAGGCAATCTTGCAATCAACAAAGAGTTAGTAAGTAGCAATGACGTGAAGTTAGGCTAGCCATGCATCTTCTTATCAAAAGTTTTTACAACACTTTCTTTTAGCATTCTTTTCCTTACATCACACTTCATTCTTTTAATTTCTTTTCTCACAATGAACCAATCCACCATCTCTTCTACATTTCTTGCACTTGTGTAATTAACAAAGAAGAAATCTCGTTTCCTTTTCTCACTCACACCGTAACGCTTCTAACGCTAGCTCTCCTTGTGGTTCGACTTGGTATAGCTATATGCTATAGCGAAGATTGGACAAGGTATATCAATTACATATTTGAAGTGAACAAGAACCAAAGGTTAACTCTAAACCCTATCTTTTCTACCTAATTCCTGTGCAAGAACTTCATATACCTTGTTTTTACCAATCAAATTTTGGCGCCGTTGCCGGGGAGAGCAACGGTAGTTGTTTTAAAAGTGAGGAACTAAACGATACTTCTTCTCTGTTGCAGGTTACAGGTTGAAGATACAGCAATTCTTGCATAGCAGTGACATATAAGCGGACCTGGGCCTCTGCTCTCGAAAGCAGAGACCAGGATCCCTCTGACTTGCCGCGTTCTGCCGCCCGGGCGCGGCAAGAAAAAGTTGACTTCTAACCAGTTTTCTGCAGGGCTTGCTTCTCTGCAAAATACAGCTGCTGCTATATTTTAAATCTTGTTTTCTTCACCTGATATCTGCTAATCAACAGTAAAAAATTTGTTGTAATTGTTAAAAATTGTTTAGACATTTGCATACTAGGCACGTGTCTTTCAATTACTTTACATTTACTGTTGAAGAGCGCGTGGGACAAGGTACGTAAGCATAGCATATAGACTAGGATTCACTCTTTGTTTGATTTAATTAAGCTTTGGGTGATCCTTGTTTGTTATATTGTACACTTGCACGAATCAACTTTAAGGGCATAACCCATAACAAAGATAAGGTGGGGATTTTATCACCCCTTCCTTAGCCCACAAACCATTTTCCCCACGTACTCACAATCCTAAGCTTCTAAATAAAAAATTGCTAGACGTTGGCCCTAGGGACATCCGGACTCATCTAGGAGATTTTCCTACGGGGGAAAAGTGTTGGAAAGTGACTTTTGTAAAATCGGTGTCTAGGAAAGGGGTTGAGGGCCGAAAGCCCGAAGATTGTTGGTTACTTAATTAAGGAACGTCTTCGGACGGAAAACCTCCCAACAACCTTACCCTTCCCTGGCCGATTTGCTTATAGTCAAAGTCCACACCAAACCTCCTGTGGACGATCTATCGTTAGGAGTCGTCTAGGTCCAGGAAACCTAGAAAGCTTGGATTGATTTTTCTTTTTCTTGATTGTTATTTTTCCTTTTCCGCTTGACTGAAAGGTGCACGTTGACTGTGATTGTGTATGCAACAGTGGTTTCGGGACCCAGATTCTGCTAGGCTTGTGAGAATTTCTACACTGCCACATACACCACCACTTGACACAATTCCAGTCATGACGAACAACGTGTCGTTGCAGGACAAGTTTTATCCTATTCGCACATCACTGCCATCTTGCATTCTCCTCCCAAACACAAACGGAAATAATTTTGAGTTGAAACCCCAGTTTATAAACACTCTTCCACGATTCCATGGCCTTGAATCTGAGGATGCGTACTTCTTCATCCGAGAGTTTGAAGAAGTATGCCTTATGATGAGGATTTCCCAGCTTACTGAAGATGCTGTCAGACTTAGGTTCATACCTTTCGCATTGAAGGATATTGCTAAGAAGTGGCTTTATAATCTCCCAGTTAGCTCAATTTCTTCTTGGGATGATTTCGTTAAGGTCTTTCTTAAGAAGTTTTATCCTATTCATAAGACAGCTCTTATGCGCAAAAATATAATGCAATTCAAACAAGAAGCAAATGAACCGTTTTGGAAGTACTTTGAGCGCTTCAAAGACCTAGTAGCCCTGTGTCCCCATCATGGTATAGAAAAGTGGCGCCAGTGCCAGATTATATATGATGGGCTTGACTATCAGACCAAGACTCTCCTTGAAACCATGTGTCAAGGAGAGTCTTAAAGAAGGATGAAGATCAGGGTTGGGATCTTTTTGAGGCTTTAGCTGAAAAGACAGTCCAGTGGGAATCGTGTACTGAGAAACCTACACCCACAACTTCCAGAACTGGTTTACATTCTATAGGATCCTCGATAGCTGCAGAAGCTAAGATAACTCAGTTGATGAAGAGGATTGAATTGCTAGAATCCAGGGAAAATTCTGTTGTTAGTCAAGTCAACCCATCATCAGTAGCTAGCCCATCACCTATGGCTAGCCCTGCACCTATAATCCACCCGGGTTGTACTTACTGCCATGATTTGAATCATGTGTTGGAAGAGTGTCCAGTGTATTACTCTCAAAATTTTCAGGAGAATACGAATGCCATGTACACCAGACCCACCTACAATCCTTACTCCAAAACCTATAATCCGGGATGGCGAAACCATCCGAACTTCTCTTGGAGTCAGTCTGGCCCTGAGCAGCCGAGACAACCATTTCCACATCAACAATACCCTGCTCAGGCACATCCACCGATTTACCACCAAAACCCACCAAATTTCAATTCATATCATAGTCCACCCAGATTCCAACCATATCAAAATTCTGTGCCATATCAAGCTAATTTTCAACCCCAGTATCAACAACAACAACAGCATCAACCACCCAATCCTTCAGATAAGAAAATTTCCGAATTGGAGAAAATGATTGAAACCTTGTCGAAAACCCAAGCAGCTATGATGAACAATCAGCAGCAGGATATGAATAAACTGCAAATCCAAATAGGACAGTTGGCTAATTCCCTAACTGAAAGGCAAAAAGGAATGCTGCCTAGCCAACCTGTGCCTAATCCCAAAGCTCATTTTCCTCTGCACGAAGTTGAAAACTCGGGACCCAGCCAAAGCCAATGCCAAGTCATTCATATCCTTAGGTCTGGGAAACATATAGACAATAAGGTTTCAAATCAGTCTCCAAAATCTGTGCCAATACCGCCACCTTCTGTTCCAATCCAACCCATGCAAAATAGTTCTTCTTCGAGTTCACAACCATCCACATCCCAATCTAAAGGAAAAGAGAAAGTTGATGAGCAAACATATAAGCCTGTTGTACCCTTTCCAAACAGGCTCAATAATCATAAGAATAATGCTCACATGGAGAAGATAAGAGAGATATTTAACCAAGTACAAATTAATGTCCCTCTCTTGGATGCTATTCAACAGGTCCCATCATACGCCAAATTTCTGAAAGAGATGTGTACTAAAAAGAGAAAAGCAAATGTCCCTAAGAAAGTCTTCTTGGCTTCCAACCTGAGTGAACTGCTCAATGGTCCAATCCCTGTGAAGTACAAAGATCCAGGGAGCCCAACCATTTCTTGTATCATAGGGCAGACCACTGTAAATAGGGCTTTGCTAGACTTGGGCGCAAGCATCAATCTTCTTCCATTTTCCGTGTACCAGCAGTTAGGGTTAGGCAATCTTCGTCCAACCCAGATGACCATACAGTTGGCTGACCGCTCTGTAAAGATTCCCAAGGGGGAGATTACAGATGTTTTGATACGGGTCGGGGAATTCATTTACCCCGTGGACTTTGTCGTTCTTGAGACACAACCCGTACACAATCACAGAGCGCAGACACCTGTCATTCTAGGACGTCCTTTCTTAGCCACCGCGAATGCGATCATCAACTGCCGAAATGGATCGATGCGGCTGACGTTCGGAGATATGACGAAGGAGGTGAATGTCTTCCATCTGGGGAAGCAGCCTAGGGATGTGGAACATGAGTCTTTTGATGTGAACTTGATAGAGGGGTTAACCAGTGAACACGTGGAGGAGATGGAATATGAATCTGAAGAGGAGTTTGAGTTGGAGTCAGATGACTTCAACCTTGATCAAATTGTTGGATCAACTATTGAAAGGACTACTAATTCCACCCCTATTCTTCCCTTGCACCATGAGCAATCATTGATAGATCCAGTCCCTTCTACTGAGCTTAAGATTCTTCCCGACCATCTCAAGTACAAGTACTTGGGTGAGAAGGAGTCCTTTCCTGTTATTATTGCATCCAATCTTACGGAACAACAAGAAGAGGACCTTCTGAATGTGCTAAGGGAAAATAGAGAAGCCATTGGTTGGACTATGGCTGATATCAAGGGGATTAGTCCTTCCATTGTCCAACATAGAATTCACTTGACGGAAGATGCTACGCCTAAAAGAGACCCACAGCGGAGACTTAACCCAATTATGCAAGAAGCTGTTAGATCGGAGATTCTGAAACTCTTAGACAATGGGATCATATATCCCATATCCGATAGTCAATGGGTTAGTCCAGTTCATGCTGTTCCTAAGAAAGCTGGATTTACGGTGGTGGAAAATGAGAATAAAGAACTAATACAAACACGTCTTCCAACGAAGATTCGAGTTTGTATTGATTATAGGAAACTGAACACCGCCACACGTAAAGACCACTTTCCTCTTCCATTTATCGATCAAATGCTGGAAAGATTGGCGGGGCACGAGTATTACTGTTTCCTGGATGGATATTCAGGATATAATCAGATCCCAATTGCTCCCGAGGACCAAGATAAGACAACCTTCACCTGTCCGTTTGGAACATTTGCATACCGAAGGATGCCCTTCGGCCTTTGCAATGCTCCAGCAACGTTTCAACGTTGCATGTTGAGCCTGTTCTCGGACATGGTGGAGAAATTTTTAGAAATTTTTATGGATGACTTTTCGATATATGGGGATTCATTTGAGCAGTGCTTGTACCATCTGAAGTTGGTTTTGCAACGATGCACGGAAAAGAATTTGACACTTAATTGGGAAAAGTGTCATTTCATGGTCAAGCACGGAATTGTACTGGGACACAAGATATCAAGAATAGGAATCGAGGTTGACAAGTCGAAGGTGGAGGTTATTACAAAGCTCACTGAACCACAATGTTTAAAGGACATTAGATCTTTCTTAGGGCACGCTGGTTTCTATAGGAGATTCATTCAAGGGTTTAGCAACATTGCGAGACCTTTGACAAATCTCCTAGGGAAAGATGTACCCTTCATTTTTGATGAGGAATGTCACAAATCGTGGAAAGAGCTTAAGGATAAACTTGTCTCTGCACCGATAATATCTGCACCAGACTGGACCAAACCGTTTGAGATCATGTGTGACGCCTCTGACTTTGCTATAGGCGCTGTTTTAGGACAGCGTATTGATAATAGGCAGCACGTGATCTATTATGCTAGCAGAACGCTAAACGATGCCCAACTCAATTACACGACCACTGAAAAGGAATTTTTAGCGGTTGTTTTTGCGTTGGAGAAATTTCGACAATATCTGCTAGGGTCCAGGACCATAATTTTTACTGATCACTCCGCCCTGAGGTACTTGATGCAAAAGAAGGACGCTAAGGCAAGATTGATTCGATGGATCCTTCTTTTGCAAGAGTTTGACTTGGAGATCAAAGATAAAAAGGGCGTTGAGAACGTGGTTGCGGATCACTTGTCAAGAATACCGAATGCACCTCATGAGAAAATACCGATTAATGAAGATTTTCCTGACGAGCATATTTTGGAGATACGTGGAGAGCCCTGGTATGCCGATATAGTGAACTACCTTGCTACCAGGCAAATTCCTTCCCATTGGTCAGGACAAGAAAAACACCGTTTTCTGAGACAAATGCGGTTCTTCTTTTGGGATGAACCGTATTTATTCAAATACTGTCCTGACCAAATCATACGTAGATGCCTTCCAGAAGATGAACATCAGAGTGTTTTGACATTCTGTCACAAGTTAGCTTGCGGTGGACACTTTGGTCCACGAAAAACTGCGGAAAAAGTGCTTCAGAGTGGATTCTACTGGCCCACTCTCTTTAAGGATGCCTATACCTTTTGCAAGCTTTGTGACAAATGTCAAATGACGGGTCGTATTACACAAAGAGATATGATGCCCCTCACACCCATCTTGGAAGTCAAAATTTTCGACCTCCGGGGCATCGATTTTATGGGACCCTTTCCTCTGTCCTACAGTCACCAATACATCTTGGTAGCCGTAGATTATGTTTCTAAATGGGCTGAAGCGATACCTACACGAACAAATGACAACCAAGTTATCATTAAGTTTTTAAGAGAGAACATCATTTCACGTTTCGGAGCCCCCCGTGCGATACTGAGCGACAATGGGAGTCATTTCTGCAATAGGGCTTTTGAAGCCTTGATGCGAAAATACTCTATTACTCATAAACTATCCACGGCTTATCATCCTCAAACCAATGGGCAAGTTGAGGTAACAAACAGACAGATAAAACTCATTCTGGAGAAGACTGTAGGACAGAATCGTAAGGATTGGTCCATCAAACTGACTGATGCCTTATGGGCATACAGGACCGCTTACAAGACTGTCCTCGGTATGTCCCCATACCGAGTTATATTTGGAAAACCATGTCACTTGCCCGTTGAGTTAGAACACCGTGCACTATGGGCTTTAAAGCAGCTGAATCTAGATTTGGATAAAGCTGGTGTTCTAAGGAAGCTGCAGCTATCCGAGCTTGAAGAGTTACGAAACGAGGTATACGATAACGCTCGGATCACGAAGAACAGAACCAAGCTATTTCACGATAGATCCATTCACAGGAAAATCTTTGTTCCTGGACAGAAGGTTCTGTTATACAATTCAAGACTCCACCTTTTCCCTGGCAAGTTGAGGACCAGGTGGTCAGGGCCATTTATTGTTCAAACTGTCTTCTCTCATGGTGCAGTCGAGATTCTTGACCCAACTAATGGCAACAAATTTACTGTTAACGGTCAACGTCACAAGCCATTTTTTACCACGGAAGATATGTCACACGAAGTTCACGAATTGGGTCTTTGTGACCCAGTTTATTTGTGACATTTTCATCTGTATAGTTCCCTGCATACTTTCCTGAATATCATTTTGGGGTCCACATTTGTAAATACTTTTCTTTTACACTTTTTGTAAATACAATTTTTTTAGGATTTTTTGCTTATTTTAGTTTCACATTCCTAAGGTTATTTTAGTTTCACATTCCTAAGAATTCTCTTTCCTTAGGATTCTTTTCAAATTCAAATTCCTTTGACCAAGGGTTGTAATATTACCTTTGACCTAGGGATATTTTTGGAAGTCCCTTTTTACCTACCCCTATAAAAACACTTTTTCACTTCTCTTCCTCCATCAAACCGCGATTTCTCCTCAGATCTAAATATTACTTCCCACAAACGACCTCCACCCAAAATCCTGCTCCCAAATTCCTTGAATCCGCCGCGCCTTGCCGCCGTGCCGCCGCAATTCTGACATCTCAGGCGCGCAGGAAAAGCTCAGATCTACTGCAATATTTCTCTGGAGACAGCCCTCGAACCATTCTTCCTGCAGCCAACTCTGGTGCCCTCTGTGCACCTATTTTTGATTTCCCCCCACGATTATCCGGGGGTGGTTTGATCTCTTGGTCCCTTTTTGCTCTAAAATTTTACTATTAATCATGGCCCCTAGCTTATTTGTGGAGAGGGATTTTTCTCTATTGTTGAATGATGAAGGGGGATTTGGGCATATATTTTTAGATCGTATTCGTGCGTGGAATTGGTACTCCCTAGTATATGATAACATTGATAATGATGCCTATTATTGCCCTAATTTGGTCACAACATTCTACAACTCATTGGACCATGCATCAGTTAATCATAACACTCACCAATTCACGGTTCATATGCCATTTGGTGACATCTTTGTCACCATTCCACTGATTGCTGAGACCACCATATACCCATTCATCCCCATTACACTGACCCTTTACCACTAGTTGATTACATGCCTCTCATGGGGGTCCGCTGCACTGAGCAGGACCGTGGGCTCAAAGCCCAGTCCACATTTCGAAATGTACACTGCATTGGACGTTTCCTCCAACGCAATGTTTTTGGACTTGATCATTCCACAACTTTCAACAGGCCTGTGTTACAAATCATTCATGACTTAATGACTAATAGACACACAGTCTGTTTGAATAGGGCTATTTTCAACGCCATACTTGATAATTCCTCCCGCACTCGAGGTGCAAAATATTCTCATCCAGTGTTAATTACACGTCTCTGTAGAAATTTCATACCGGATGCTGTATTTGACTCATTTGACCGCGTGTATGTTATAGCTGAGAGACCCACGAGTTCATACACTGGTTGTTTACATGCACTCTGGTCACCTCGTGCCCAACCTGAGAACATTCATGTGGACTCCTCTTCGGAGGAGAGTTTAGAGGAGGTAGATGAGCCCCAATTCTGGAGACAAGACCCACCAGCAGAACCAAGAGCCTTCATGTCTACCATTTGGAAGGGCATGAAGAAGATATTTAGGGGACAAGTGCGGCTTAGGAAGAAAGTAGAGGAGCAATCTTCTAGATTAGCTGAGATGGAGGCGACATTGAGGAGAACACAGTCTGCTGGACCAAGCACCTCTGCTGGTCCAAAGAGACGGAGGGGATGATTCTTATCCTTTACCTATTTCATGCATCACATTTTATCTTGCATGCATTGGGGACAATGCATGAGATAGGTATGGGGGGGTAGATGCTAACATAGGATTTTTCACTTTCTTTTTAGGATTTTCATTTTTTTTTAGGATTTTGTAGGATTTTTATTTTCTTTATTTGTTAGATTTTTACCTTTCTTATAGATTTTCCACTTTCTTTATAGATTTACCTTTTCTTTTAGAAATAAAAATAAAAAAATATAAATAAATAAAAATAAAAACTTTTTGAAATAAGAGACAAAGTTTAGATCTATTTTTAAGAAAATTAAGATGTATCTTAGGAATTAAGAAAGCCTTAATTATGACATCTTAAACTCAGTTGAAATAATAGATCTTGTTTGAAATTATAGGCTAAGTAAGTAAAATTGGTGAGACATTTTTATCTTGAATTTTTACCTTAGATAAATATGCACTTTACACTTACACATTTCTTGGGATGGAGACAAAGACCAAAAATGCCATAAAAATAAAATATAAAAAAATATATATATATATATATATAAATAAAATATCACTTATTAAGCTGGATAATTGTGCCTCAAGAAGCATGGTTATTCACGCCTAACGGTGATATCACTTATTAAGCTGGATAATTGTGCCTCAAGAAGCATAGTTATTCACGCCTAATGGTGATTAAATAAATAATCCCCTTTAGTTTTGTGGCCTTTTTCACTCGAGTCCTTAAACCCGAGGGATGTTTTCTCATCTGGTGCCCTAAGACCGACTGGTTTGGGAGTCATCGGTTAAAGGCTTGTTACAAGGGTGAACTAGAAAGCCTAGACTAAGGGAAGAAAAATAAAAAAAAAATTATATATATATATATAAATAAATAAATGGCTTGATGGTTGGAGTTGAAATCCCAAAATCTTCACGAGCACGGTGTGCATATTATCTAGGTTTTATGAAAGATAAAATATTCGATCCAATTTTGAATTCTTACCTTAATTAAAAACAAGATCTTGCATGGAAACTAAGTTTAAGGAAGAATGATTATAGGTGGACTTATGACCTAGGATCACTTATATTTTTTGTAAAAATAGTTCGAAAACATGTCTCTTATTCAAAATGCGTTTTCCAAAACATTAACATTTGTCTTCTTTCTTTATGGATTTTGTGGGTGTAATTCGCTGAAAACCCTCAGGAGACAACACTCCTCCTCTAGGGTAACCTAGAGGTTTAACGGCTTGTTGCACGTGCTCAGTGCAATCGTGTCACCTACGAAAGTGGTGTAATAAATTAGTTAAGATTTTCTTTTTCTTTCTTTTTCTTTTCTTATTTTGCTCGAGGACGAGCAAAAGCTAGGTATGGGGGTGTGATTGTTACACATATTTGCATATTATATCGCCTTCATATCATGCATTTTATATATAAATATGTGATTTTTACCCCTTTTCTCTCTAATTTTGCAGGACCACCACTTAAAGAGAAAAAGCCTTTGAATCACTTTAATTAGTGATAATTAAAGGGGTTAAATCAAAAGAATCCAAGATTTGAATTCAAAATCAGTTGAGATCCGCGCGCCTAACAAAGATTCCAGAAGGCCACGTGGCTAACCAACTTGTAACAACCCTGTAACAGAAAGTTGTTAGCTAACAGACTCTCAACGGCCGCGCCTTGCCGCCCGGGCGCGGCAATATCTGGGCCGTTGAGTCCCGGATTTTGTGGCAACGGCCAGGGATCTAGAGGCTTCTCATGGATTGTTATAAATAGGTGGCCAGGGTTCGTGCGCGAAGATAGTGAAGAGAGAGAAGAAAATAGGGAATTATTGTAATTTTGTTTAGCTTTCTTCTAGTTTTGTTTAGACTTCATCTCCTTCCTCCTTGAGTTCTAGACAAAGAGAGAGAGAGTTCAGTTTGAGAGCTTGTACCAAGGGAGTGACACTCTTGTGTAAAGGATTAATCAATGGAGCTTTCATCATCTCTTTGCAAGACTTGAGTATGCTTTTCTTGCATTTGCTTTAATTCCTTGCATTTGATTCTATTTCTAGTTGAATTGCTTTAGATCTTTGCTTTCTATGAAGGATTCTAGCTTTGTTATTAGTTTAATGGAGGGCTAAGTTCTTATTTCATGGCTAGCTAAGACTCACCTAGCTACTACTATCTCTTTTGGTGATTGTATACTTCAATGCTTGCATAATTCTAGTTTCTTTTGAATTCCAAGAAAGTATAGTTGTCTCCTTTGGTAATGGCTTGTTAGAACTCCACATGAATTATGTGTGCCTCTAATAAGAGCCTTGTCAAGAACAAGAGCCTTTGATGGAACATAAGGATGGATCACCAAGGATGTGTTACATGTATAACAAGATCAACTCATTTACTTCAAGCTAACTTTGTAGTTAAGCTTTGAATGTTCAAAAGAGTTTTGATTCTTCTAAACTTGCACTAATTGAGTACTAATCCTAGAGTTCCTCAATGAACATCTATTAAGAGAGCCTATGATTCAAGATGAGGCTTCAAGTTAACAACAAAGGAACACTAGTCTTCAAAAGGGAAACAACACTTGAACATGCAAGTTATCTTTAAATTGCCTATGATTCAATATGAGGCAATCTTGCAATCAACAAAGAGTTAGTAAGTAGCAATGAGGTGAAGTTAGGCTAGCCATGCATCTTCTTATCAAAAGTTTTTACAACACTTTCTTTTAGCATTCTTTTCCTTACATCACACTTCATTCTTTTAATTTCTTTTCCCACAATGAACCAATCCACCATCTCTTCTATATTTCTTGCACTTGTGTAATTAACAAAGAAGAAATCTCGTTTCCTTTTCTCACTCACACCGTAACGCTTCTAACGCTAGCTCTCCTTGTGGTTCGACTTGGTATAGCTATATGCTATAGCGAAGATTGGACAAGGTATATCAATTACATATTTGAAGTGAACAAGAACCAAAGGTTAACTCTAAACCCTATCTTTTCTACCTAATTCCTGTGCAAGAACTTCATATACCTTGTTTTTACCAATCAAGTTAGAGATATTTGGATTGGTCAAAGGTTGATAAGAGAGAGTTTCCTTATTTCTATAAATGTTGACCAATTGACTTAATTGTGTTTCCAACCTATCAATAGATTGAGAAGAAGATTTTTGAAATTGTAATGCAGACTCCTGTAAGATTTCTATATTCTTTTCTAGATTTGATTTTTCTGCAAGTGGATATTCCAGAAAGAGAGTATAAGAATCTTGGTTTTGGAAAGATAGTGAAGATTGTAAGTCCAACATGGTTTGAGATTGAAGCTTGAACTCACACAAGAGTTCCTTACTCGTTTTCAGGGCAGATGGTTGTTCATTATGAGGAGGTGGAACTGAGTAAGACTCTTGAAAATATTGTGAAATTAGAGAGGCCATCATTTTCTAAAGTTGTCACTCGACCTCTTGTAGATTGGCATCTATGTTGGCCCAAAGGCCTTCCACTCTAGTTTTGATGATGATTAACTCATGTAGTTATATGTACTAATAATCTTATGTTATTTAGTTTCAGATCATTAATCAAGTTATTAGTTGGTGAAAGCTTCCACACATCTTTCACAAGTTGATTCAAGAGCCCGAGCGTCAAAGATCACATATAGCACTTGCTCGATGGATCAAGGAGTTTTGGATCGAGTCGGCTTGGAGATTGCGCTCTACAAGAAGACTTCGGTACCATAGTTTAGTTTTGTGTTTAGATCTAAATTTGTAAAGATTAGAATAGTATGATAATGCTCAAGTTCACAACACACACGTTTCATGTTTTGAATATTGGTTTTTGGTTTTTCGGTTTTAGGTTTAACCGATCTTGGTTTTCATGAATAGATAGATCAAAACAAGTTTACATGGTTTAATGTATATATGATTTGTTCTATATACATACATGCTTTAATTTCCTAGACAAACTTAGTTTTGACTCACTTATTCATGTGTTTTATGTTTTGGTATTTTTGACAAAACAAATCTTGGAATTAATGACAAAAACATGGATATATATTTGTTTCATGGATATAGGATTATATCCATATACATCATGCCTAAATGTTGTTTAATATCATGTTTTTGTATTTGGAAGAGTTTTGGACAAAACGTATTTTCTATTCAAAAATCCAAGTTTTAGAAAATACAGTTTTTGGTTTTTGGTAAAAATGATAAGACACAAAAATAGTTCATATTGATTGATATTTGAGCTAAACCTTTTACCACATGTTTATATATCAATGCAAAATGATAAAACTATTTTTGGTGATTTTTAGAAGTGTTAAAAGAATTTTTAAACATGTTTTAAATTCTGTTTTCTGTTCCAGGCTTCACCAGTCGACTAGTCTTCTGGCAAAGTCGACTTGGCTGAAGTCGGTCGACCGGGTCGGTCGACCGACGTGCACAGAATTGTGTACGTTTGGCAGACTTTGGACGGTCGACCGGACCGGTCGACCGGACTGAGAGCAGAGCTCTCTGTTTGTTTCGGTCGACCGGGACGGTCGACCGGTAGCTGCCAACGGGCAAAAATTGACCGTTGGGCGGTCGACCGGACCGGTCGACCGGCAGGGTTATTTTGGCAAAATCTGCTGCCAACGGCTAGTTTCCAGATTTACCTATAAATACCCCATGTGCAAGAGTTTTTCTCTAAGATTTTTTGTGCGAATTTTTCCTTACTCTCTGGTGTTTTCACAGCAATTAAAAGAGGTTTTTGAATTCAAATTGAACAATCTTTTGGTGTTTTTATTAGGGTTTGAAAAACCAAAGAAAAGGGATTTTGGGAAAAGTTTTTGTTTGAATTTCACTATCTTTATTTTCTATTATTTCCCAAAGATTTTCTTTGAGTTGCTGGTTTCAAATCCCTTGGTTTTCTCCACACTTGAGCAAAATCTACTATCTTCTCTATAGGGTCTTTGTGTGTGGGAAAAGAGATTGTTTGTGGTTGTTGTTGAACCACCAAGTTGCAAACCCTCTATACTTTGCTTTGTGCTTTTTCCTCTTGGGTTGAGGAGGTTGTTTGTGCAAGTGGTTTGTATCCCTCAAGTTGTGAGGTGATCCTTGCTTGGCTTTGTGCTAATCCCTCTGGTTGTGAGGTGATTGTTTGTTGGATTGGAGTTGTGCCTCAAGGAGGAGGTTGTGTTTGTAAGGAGAGGAGTTGGGTACTCCTTGTATTTGGTTGCCCCAAATCCTCGGTGGAGGTTCCCTTTGTGGGGGTCCTTTGTGGACAAGCTAGTGGACTTAAAATCCTTCTGGGTGAAGGCGGGGATGTAGAGCTGGGTGCTCGAACCTCGAAACAAATCTTGGTGTTTGCGCTTGTTCATTGACTCTTACTCTCTCTCTCTCTTTACTTTGTGCCTTGCATCTATTCATATTGCTCATACATACTTACATGCTTGGCTTGGTTGTGTGCATCTCTTGTTGAAATTGCAAATTAGTTTTTAATTCCGCATTGAGTTGACTAGATTAGTATAATCACCTATTCACCCCCCCTCTAGGTGATCTTTCAATTGGTATCAGAGCTAGTGCTCCTGATATTTAGGTTTAACCACCTAGGAGTGAGATCTTGGTTTGCTAATCTTCATTTGCATTTTCATTCGCACTCATTTAGTTTGCTCTCATGGATAGCCCTCCTATGTTTGACCATATTAGACTTGATGCTTGGAAGGCCAATATGAGTAGCCATTTGAAAAGACTAGGACATCTAGTTTATCAAGCCTCCACTATGGAATCATTCCCCAATAGTTGCAAGCATAAGAAGGCAAATGCATTAGCACTTAGAACACTTAGAGCATCTCTAGGTGAACATCTTTTACCGGTGTTTAATCATTATGACTCGGCTTTTGCAGTTTGGAGCTTATTGACGTCTCCCGAGCTTCCAAGGATTATCAACAAGATGAGGAGATCTAAGAGAGAAAAGTCCGAAGAGCATTGCTTCATGGTCCAAGGGAAAAACTCCCTTGAGGTACAATCGGACACTCAATTAGATGATAGCTCTAGTTCTTATTGCCATGTTTGTTTTGAAGTTCAAACTTTAAATTTAGAACTTGCTCAAAAGCTTGAAAATTTATTGGAAAAACACAATCTTTTGAAAGAGGACAACCTTGTTTTGAAAAATGAATTAAAAGATTTATGTTCTAATTTTGAATTAGTTTTGCAAGAGAAGGAAGAGATCACTAGTGAACGTGACTCACTAAGATCTCAACTAGACCTTGCCCTTAATGAGATTGAAGTTTTGAAAAGCAAAAATGATTGTGATGATGTTGTGAAGCACAATGAGGTTTTATCTTCTAAATTGGATTTTGTTTTAAAAGATAACCTTGTTTTGAAAAATAAAATTGATTCTATTACAAAAGAATTGGATTTTGTTTTAAAGAAAAATGAATCTTTAAAAATTGAAATTGATTCTCATGTGTGCCATACTAGTATAGCTTCTTCTTCTTGCACACCTATTGCATGCTCCACTTTATCTTCCACTATTGAAAACGATATAAATATTTTGAAGAAAAGTGTTGAATGTTTGGGCTCCACTTTGATCCAATGCACATTGAATCATACACGTTTGGAAACCTTGGTTCGCAAGAAACAAGGTCCATCTTTGCATGCTCACCCTTCACGGCATACACATGCTTTCCACGGTCACCACCATCGCACGTATGCTCATGTGTACACCTGTACACATTGTGGCCGAAAAGGCCATCTTGCTAGATTTTGTTATGATCGTATCTATCATGAAAATTTAGCAACTAATCTTGTTTGGGTTAGAAAGGATACTAACCTCCGTGGACCCATAAAGAAATGGGTACCAAAGACCACCTCTATACTTTTTGATGTAGGTGGGAGCTCTCGCAAAACGTGAGAGTGTTGGTGCCTTGGAGTGGATGCGTTCCGTGCCTAAAGAGAACCTTTTGGATGCTTCACTCTCAAGGAAATTTGGTGGGAGACCACCGTGGTTTGGAGAATTAGAGATGCACCTTCATCGGTTTTGGTATCATTCTCTAACTCCCATTTTTATTTACATGCTTTTCATGTTCATCTATTTATAGCATGTCATGGTTTATTGTTCATTATGCCTATGCCATGCTTATTAGATTAGTGTTATACATGTTTAGTTACTTGAGCACCCATGTTTTATATGGATCTATATTTAGTGTTCTCACCTTGTTTAAACTAACATGTATGCCCTAGATCTAATGCACATGCATATACATTATGACCATTTGAATGTTCATGATTTATGTTTTATTGTTTCATAATTAGTATGATGTTTGCCATGTTTATTAGACTTATGCTTTACATGATTAGTTGTTGAGACACCCTTGTTTAATATGGACCCATATTTTGTGTTCTCTTTATGTTTTAGCTATCATGTTAATCATAGATCTAATGCACATGTCTTTGTCATGCTAATCACATGTTTGACTATGTTTTTTTTTTAATAATTCATGTTTTGATTATTATGTTTATCATGTTGGATTATGATTCCCGTTTTATGCTTAATGATTTGATTACTTGTTTAGATGTTAGTTTTCTTTAAGACTAGAATTTATACTTGCACATGTAGTGGGACACAAATAAATCTTTATATATGTTTGTGCTTGGATGCTCATTTGTACCCATTAAATGTGTTAATATAGCCTAGTTTTGATGATTCATGCATTTTAAACTTATATTCCTATTTTTGGATTTGTTTTATGTGTGTGAGTTTTCATTTCATGTATATGTTTACTTTGCCAAACCTTAAGTTATACATGTATACCCTTTGAGTCATTTGCCTTTCATGCAAATCTATATATATGGACTCAATTGTGTTTAGGGATATGTATGTATACTTATTGTGTTGACAATTCATACATATACCTTGAAATGAAATTAGTTTTGGTGAAAATTTGGTTTTTCTTGATTTTGGGTTTATTTGTTTAACTTCATGTATATGTCTATCCTATCCAAACTATTGATTATACATGTACATCCTTGAGCCACGTGCCTTCATGCATATACTTTTGTGGACTCATTATGTTTAGGATATGTATGTATACTTTAGTTTGTACATGACATACATATGCCTTGAAGTTTAAATCGTTTGGATGAATTTCATGTTTTTAAGATGATTTCAATTGGTGATTTCACATCTTAGATGAATTTCATGTTTTCAAGGAATTTCATATGAGCCTAATTGAATATTTTCATGATTGATATGTGTCACATTATACTTGTACACTCACTTTGTTAGTTTACTCATGATTTATTTTCATGAGAATTTGATATGAGCTTTATGGACTTAGAGTGTTTAGTGATCATGTGATTTACATGTATTTCATGAAAAATAATTTTGTTTTATTCCTTGCTTGAAGGATTTCGTACTAGTTTTAAAAGTTTTTCCTAAAACTAGTTCGTATTCTTCACTATGGTAGAGATTTTCAAACAAAGCTTATTTTCAACCTATTTTTGAAAACTCCTACCTTCTATGGGAGGATGGATGGGAGATCATGTTCATGTATGCTTTAAAATAAATTCATTTAAAACTTGAAGCATGATTGGGAGGTAGATAATATGAGATATACATTTGATATTATTGTTATTTTAATTGGTATCATTGAATTCTTTCAATTGGTATCAATCTTGACATTTCTTGTATACTCATATGTGTTTGTATGTATGTATGCTTCATTCCAAGAATATCAATTTCTATTGGTATCTATCTTTCATACATATATATGTTTTATTTGTGCTTATTATATCCCTATATCTTTAAGCACAAAATCTTGTTTATGCTAGTGCTTGAGCTTCAATTTTATTTTAATTGATTATTTTTAAATTGGTATCAAGCCTACACATTGTTTTAGTTTGTATTTCATAAAGGGGGAGAAAATTTAATTTTGTCTTTCAATTGGTATTTGATTCCCACTCCCTTACTTTATGATTGAAAATTTCAAATTAGTATTATATGTTTAAAATGAAAAATATTTACAATTGATATCAAAATATTTGTGTTTAGACATTCAAAATTCATTATGTTTAATTTCAATTGATATCAAGATGTTTCATGTGTTTTTGCTTAAAATTGGTATCAATATTTTTTTTGTTTGTTTCCTTTCAATTGGTATCAAGATGCTATTCTTTGACATATTTTCAATTGGTACCTTAATTGATTGTCACCTCTAATTGACTTTGTTTTTGTTTTAGACAAAAAGGAAATATTATTTTTTTTATTGATTCATTGTTTTGAACAAAAGGGGGAGAAATATTTATTGATTTTTCAATTGATTTAGCTTTGCTTTTACCCTTATTGAAGATTGACTCTTTGTATTAAAAAAAAATTGTTTTGTTTTGGTTTTTACCCTTTTGTTGATGATTGACAAAAAGGGGGAGAAGAATTTGGGTTATATATGCATGTTTTTGTTTTGCATATATTAAGTTTAATTTAGTTTAATTTTAATCGGTATCTAAACACGTTTTGTAATTGGATGTTTTGTAATTGGTATCTAGAGTGTAATTGGTATCTAGAGCATGTTTTGTTTTAAACATGTCATTGGAATTGGTATCTAGAGCATGTTTTATTTTTGAACATTTCATTGGTATCTAGAACCCTTTATTGTTTATGCATAGATATGCATATTTCATGTTTCAGGTTTAAGAGCCTTCATTGCATATTCATTATGTTTATTTAGTTATGCATGAGTTAAGGGGGAGCTTCTTTGAAGCTTAACTTTAATCCATGCATATATAACTCCATGAGTTTTGTCATCATCAAAAGGGGGAGATTGTTGGCCCAAAGGCCTTCCACTCTAGTTTTGATGATGATTAACTCATGTAGTTATATGTACTAATAATCTTGTGTTATTTAGTTTTAGATCATTAATCAAGTTATTAGTTGGTGAAAGCTTCCACACATCTTTCACAAGTTGATTCAAGAGCCCGAGCGTCAAAGATCACATATAGCACTTGCTCGATGGATCAAGGAGTTTTGGATCGAGTCGGCTTGGAGATTGCGCTCTACAAGAAGACTTCGGTACCATAGTTTAGTTTTGTGTTTAGATCCAAATTTGTAAAGATTAGAATAGTATGATAATGCTCAAGTTCACAACACACACGTTTCATGTTTTGAATATTGGTTTTTGGTTTTTCGGTTTTAGGTTTAACCGATCTTGGTTTTCATGAATAGATAGATCAAAACAAGTTTACATGGTTTAATGTATATATGATTTGTTCTATATACATACATGCTTTAATTTCCTAGACAAACTTAGTTTTGACTCACTTATTCATGTGTTTTATGTTTTGGTATTTTTGACAAAACATATCTTGGAATTAATGACAAAAACATGGATATATATTTGTTTCATGGATATAGGATTATATCCATATACGTCATGCCTAAATGTTGTTTAATATCATGTTTTTGTATTTGGAAGAGTTTTGGACAAAACGTATTTTCTATTCAAAATCCAAGTTTTAGAAAATATAGTTTTTGGTTTTTGGTAAAAATGATAAGACACAAAAATAGTTCATATTGATTGATATTTGAGCTAAACCTTTTACCACATGTTTATATATCAATGCAAAATGATAAAACTACTTTTGGTGATTTTTAAAAGTGTTAAAAGAATTTTTAAACATGTTTTTTATTCTGTTTTCTGTTCCAGGCTTCACCAGTCGACTAGTCTTCTGGCCAAGTCGACTTGGCTGAAGTCGGTCGACCGGGTCGGTCGACCGACGTGCACAGAATTGTGCACGTTTGGCAGACTTTGGACGGTCGACCGGACCGGTCGACCGGACTGAGAGCAGAGCTCTCTGTTTGTTTCGGTCGACCGGGACGGTCGACCGGTAGCTGCCAACGGGCAAAAATTGACCGTTGGGTGGTCGACCGGCAGGGTTATTTTGGCAAAATCTGCTGCCAACGGCTAGTTTCCAGATTTGCCTATAAATACCCCATTTGCAAGAGTTTTTCTCTAAGATTTTTTGTGCGAATTTTTCCTTACTCTCTGGTGTTTTCACAGCAATTAAAAGAGGTTTTTGAATTCAAATTGAACAATCTTTTGGTGTTTTTATTAGGGTTTGAAAAACTAAAGAAAAGGGATTTTGGGAAAAGTTTTTGTTTGAATTTCACTATCTTTATTTTCTATTATTTCCCAAAGATTTTCTTTGAGTTGCTGGTTTCAAATCCCTTGGTTTTCTCCTCACTTGAGTAAAAATCTACTATCTTCTCTATAGGGTCTTTGTGTGTGGGAAAAGAGATTGTTTGTGGTTGTTGTTGAACCACCAAGTTGTAAACCCTCTATACTTTGCTTTGTGCTTTTTCCTCTTGGGTTGAGGAGGTTGTTTGTGCAAGTGGTTTGTATCCCTCAAGTTGTGAGGTGATCCTTGCTTGGCTTTGTGCTAATCCCTCGGGTTGTGAGGTGATTGTTTGTTGGATTGGAGTTGTGCCTCAAGGAGGAGGTTGTGTTTGTAAGGAGAGGAGTTGGGTACTCCTTGTATTGTGATTGCCCCAAATCCTCGGTGGAGGTTCCCTTTGTTGGGGTCCTTTGTGGACAAGCTAGTGGACTTAAAATTCTTCTGGGTGAAGGCGGGGATGTAGAGCTGGGCGCTCGAACCTCGAAACAAATCTTGGTGTTTGCGCTTGTTCATTGACTCTTACTCTCTCTCTTTACTTTGTGCCTTGCATCTATTCATATTGCTCATACATACTTACATGCTTGGCTTGGTTGTGTGCATCTCTTGTTGAAATTGCAAATTAGTTTTTAATTCCGCATTGAGTTAACTAGATTAGCATTATCACCTATTCACCCCCCCTCTAGGTGATCTTTCAATCTATACTCTTTTCTAACTCAGATTTTTCTTCAATTGGAGGTTCTAGAAAAGGAGTATAGGAAGCTAAATCGGAGAATGAATATTGTGAGATTTGTGGACAAGGTGGATACGGTGGACAAGGAGGTTGAAAATTTTAACTCGGGGGAAGTGAATCCTCATTGACTCTATAAAGAGTGAAATTATTTGGAAATTATGGTTATAAGATTGTGGGTATGGGTTGTATTGATTCGGATAAGTCCAACCTGGTGTAATTATCCAAATCAAATAGGGTTGGTGTGAAATATGGATTCATATTAGAATTTAAAGAATTGTTATTATTGAATTCCATTCACAAACAATCACAAAAAAAAAAGAAAATCAAACAACAAAAAAAAGAGAGAAAATAATAACCAAGCCTATACTAGTGTTGACCTAGACCTAGACGACTCCTAACTGGTCGATTACCCGGGGGAGGTTATTGCTCAATCCGACCACAAGCTAATCAGCCAGGTAGGGGCAAAATACGGTGGGAGGTATCCGTACATAAGCAACGGGCCTTAATTACGCCAAACCACGGTATCTTTAAGGCGTAACCTCTTAATCCCCAACCCTAAACACCAATTTCACAAGAGTAAGATTCAAAACAAGTTCCACCCTCAGTTCATCTCTTAATGAGTCTGAGATGTCCCTAGGGCCAACGTCTATCAATTTTTATTAGGGCTTGGGTTGTGTGAGTGGAGAGGTGATTTTTGGGCTAAGGAAGCTTGATGAAATCCCACCTTATCTTGTATGGGTTTTGCCCTTAAGTTCAATTTGTGCAAGGGTGCAATATAGACAAGAATATAACACAAAGCGATAAATCACCCATATGTTTGTCCTATGCTATATGCAATGTCATATGTACACCTTAATCCAATCACAACAACAGAATAAAATACAGTATATTGGAATTGAATTGACACGTGCCTAAATACAAATGTCTAAATCGTTTTAAAAGCGTCCAAATACCGTATTTTAGTTCTTTAGTTTATTAAGGTGTTTAGGCAATCAAAGCAGGAAAGTAATAGTACAGATCCACTAGCTATTAAAACACAGCCCAACACAATAAAATACACAATTATCACAAAGTAGCCACGTCTCCGTGGCAAAAATCGCGTTTGCGCGGCTTTTCTTTAGAAGCTGGGTCTCTGCTTTTAAGACCAGGGAGCTACAATGCTAAGGGGTGTTCTGCAATATTAAGTTTCTGTAAACTTTGACCTGTACATCAAAACAGAGAAGAAAATGTTAACAAAAACGTGAAATCAAAACCATTCCCGTCCCCGGCAACGGCGCCAAAAATTTGATCGGGGCGAAGCTAGCACTTTTACAATGTGTATTTATGAAATCAATGAAATTGTATGTGTGCTAATGTTTCCTCGATACTTCCGTTATTGCATTAGCTCAATGGGTCGAATCCACAGGGACGGGAGGTGATAGAAGCATTAATAGTCTTTATTCACATCGTATGTTAACAATTCTTCTTTCTTAAAGAATGAATAAAGGAAAAGAAAAGAAAAGAAATCCAGAAGTGATGGAGGAGGAGAGCGATAGAAGCGATGTGAAATTAAGAGAAAATGGTTTGGAAAATAAATTAAAGATGGAACAAAGGTGAACTAAGAAAGTGGTGAAAACAACGATAGAAAAAATGATAAAAGAGCTTGGAAATTAAATTTTAAAACAAAATAAAATAAAACTCATGGCTACTAACTACTAATTACTCTACTAACCATGCTAACCTCTTAGTGATGGTTGCCTCACATGGATCCTCGGCCATCACTAGTCCTTGGTTTCAAGAGACGATACAGAGCATGGCCCATAAGATTGTTCTTCTACATTCAAATAATACATCCATACCACATAACAAGTTGCAAGCTACTATTAAATCATCAAAACCGGCTAGAGGTGAGCATGAAATAAAGTTAGCATTTGCAAGTTAGCAAGTTAGTGGGTTAGGTGTTAGAAATGTTAGAATATTAGAATCTATCATCATGAGCCATCAATGGCTCTTGCAAGAGCAAGACCTTGTAGAGGCTACTAGGTTCATATGAATTATCAAGTAAGTGGTTAGATGGTTAGTCGTTAGTAGTTAGATTGTCATGAGAAGAAGAAATTAGCCAAGTATCATGTAGAAGATGGAGAAGATTACAATGGAGAAGAAAGGGGGCACCTTTACATAAATTATCACCATCTATTATATCAATCCCTCTCTATCTCTCTCTGAATCTCTCAGCCCTACTACAAGATCTAAAACGAAATTAAAATACAAAATAAAAGAAAAGAAGAACACCTACACTACACTACACTAAAGATAGAAACCCTAGCCTAAAATCAAAACTCCTCGTTTTGGGTCTCTACACGGGTTTTTATAGGCATACAGGGGTTTTAAAAGACGAGACGGGGCCACGCGTCAAAGATCGACGTGTGGCCCAACCAAATTGCCGCGGATCTGCTGCTATTACCGCGGACCGCGACAAAACTAGGGAATTATTTCCCTAGTTTTGGCAAGGATCTTCTTGTTGCTTCGAGGACCTTCCTGGTATATCCCAATTCTGATACTTTCGCCCGAATATTCGTCTGACGTGCGCAAAGGTCTAGATTCAATGCATCTTCTAGAAGTTTTCTTACTTGGCCTCCAAGAATTGTGGTTTTCGTTACCCGAAAATGGGGTTAATTAATCTCTTATTACTCCTTTACCCTTAAATTCTTGATTTATCTGCAAGAGAGACCAAAACACGGTTTAGACCGACATTTTATTCATAATTAGTAGGGAAATGTGATATAATAATGCAGAATTGTAGACTAATCATAATCATTCAAGGTTTTGCTCAAAATATCAAATCTCCTTATAATATATGAAAACTCATTTTATCAAATCTAGGAGATTTACCCATGTAAGAAATTTTGTATCTATCAAATTCTTTTGAATATTTTGAAGGAAATAGACAAATCATCTTTTTCTTGGGAAATCTCATTGATTTTCATTATCAAAACTTCATTTTTCTTTTTCATTTTTTATTTTGAACTTTAAGCAAATCATATCTTTCATGAAGTTCTTCAAAGAAATTTACAAGCTTATCCATAGATAAATCATTATAATCTTGAGAGGATTCGAGTGATACCTTTATGGGGTCATCCCCATGTGCCATGAAGCAAACAATAGCAATGTCTACTTCATCTCCGGACTCATTTTTTGAGTCATCATCCCACGTTGCCACCATAGAATTATTCTTGGGCATTCTTCTTGAGCTTGTTGCTTCGAGAGTAGAACACTCCGCAATGGGGTGTCCCGGCTTTTTGCAAATGAATGCAAGGCCAAACTTCATCTTTCCTTCATTCACCTTTCCTTTGCAAACTTCCTCTTCTATAATTGCTCATTTTTCCTTATTTACAAAACATTTTTCCCACTTTCCTAACCACCATAGCAAATTCATCATCTTCTTCTTCACCCATATCTTCATCATCCTCTTGAAAGGATGGTGTTGCTTTGAAGGCAATACTCTTTTTCTTTTGTGGCTCTCTTTGTTCCATATTATTTCTCTCCATCTTATGGGTCTTGAGGTTCTTTATGACCCAGAGAAATCCATTTCTTCTTTATCATTGAGCTCTTTTGAGGGTTGTAGCCTTGACTTCCCAAGATTTGGGAAGAGCCCGGATGACTTTCCTCACTTTTTGGTCATTGTTAATCTTGTCGCCTAGAGAAGAAAGTCCGTTAGTAATCTTGGTAAAGCGAGTAAGCATTTCATCTATATATTCATTTTCGATCATATAAAAGATCTCATATTGAGAACGAAGCAAATCAACCTTAGAACTCTTCACTTCATAGGTACCATCGTGTGTGATGATTAAATCATTCCATACCTCAAATGTGGATTTGCAATTGATAATCCTTGAGAGGTCATCATCAATAAGTGCTTGTGTAAGTGGATACTGGCCTTTGGCATTAGCCCCATAATCCTTAGCGATGGATTCAGACCAAGTGTCCTGATCACCGTGGGGTTCGATGAATTCCTTGGTAACGGTCTTGGCAATCTAAACCTAAGGATTTGAGAAACAAAGTCATCTTTATTTTCCAAATAGAAAAGTTTAGACCATCGAACTTAGGTGGGGACTTGATGCTAGAAAAATCATGTGAAGCCATTGATCGAGCGAAAAACGAGCACAAAAGTAGTATTTATGAAATCAGGAATCATGTACGTGTGTGTGCTTTGGCTTCTCCCAATACTTCTCAATAGCTATAGTGGCTATGCGGGTCGTATCCACAAGGACGAGAGGCGATCGAAACTTTATCGGTAATTCACAAAATCGTTAACGAGGTCTTCTTTGTTTCAAAAGAAAGTAAATAAAAAAAGAAAGAAAAGAGGAGAAGAAGAAGATGAAAACATAGTTGTGATGTGATTTGAGAAAAGGAGGCTTTAAAATAAAGGTCAAAAAGGAAAACTCATAGCTAACTTCTTATTATATTCTCCTACTAACCATACTAACCTCTTTGGATGATTAGTGCCTCAAGATGTCATTGGAAAGTCCTAGTCTTGATTGAAAAGAGCTTTTCAAAGCATAACTCATAAGAAGTGATTATCATTTAAACTTGACAAATAAGGTACAATCTATTATTAAATCATCAAAACTATAAAGAGCAAGCATGAAATAAAGGAGAATTTGCAAGTTATCTTATTAGCAAGTTAGAGTTAGGACATATCATCATGAATCATCAATGACTCTTCCAAAAGTAAGGCCTATTTGATGTTACTGGATTCATGTAGGTCACAAATCAATTAAAAATTAGCGTGTTAATGCGTTAGTAGTTAGTTAGTCATGGAAAAAAGTTAGCTATGCATCTAAAAAGCATTAAAAGAACAAAAATAACTATATTAAATCAAGAAACTATAAAGAGAAAGGAGGATTCTTGCATTAGATTGTCACTCTCTATTACATTTCTCATGAATCTCCCTCTAACATAATTCTAAATCTATAAAGAAAGTGAAATATAAGAAAGAAGAAAAAGAAAAGAAAATTCTAATCTACAACTAGAAGGAGAAACCCTAATTTCTCTCTCCTCCTCTCCATTCTGGTATCTTGGAGTTGTATTTATAGGTATTGAAGACTTGAACCCTAAGAAATGAAGCCACACATCAAAAATCAAGCCCAGTAGCCCTAAAAATGCGGTGGATCCGTGGCTTTTGCCACGGTTCCACGGCAAAATCAGAGCCCCTGGTTCTGATTTTTTGGCAACAATCTCCGTTGGATGAGAGAAGTTTCCATATATTATAATTAATTTTTATTTGCCAGGTAGCACCAGTAAATTGGGCTCTCAATTTGGAATACAATGTGGCTTCTATTAACTTGGCTTCAAGAAACTCTGACAAATACCCAAAAATGCGTCCACCATTAAGCTTATTTTTTCCATTTTGCCCTTATCCAATGTAATCTGTACACAAGAGACAGAAACTGATAATACCATATGGGAAATATGATAAAATATGCATAATTGATGACTAATCAAAGCTTACTATGCACTCATGTAAGCCTTGAATGATGATGACCTATCTCATGTTATAAATTGCACATTTGCATATGAAATTTGGCAATTTTAATTACTACTCATAAGGGTACCTCTCAAGTGAAGGGGGCCAAATTGATTTATTATGTTCTCTGTAGGTCACCTAGAGGAGGGTGAATAGGTGACAAGCTAAACTAATGCAAAATAAATGCGGAATTAAAATTAATTATGTAAACTAATACTATTATGCTAAACATACCAAGTATAATTAAAGGTGTAATCGAATTCCCGATGAAGGGCTCTGGACTATCTTCTCAAGATTTTTATAGATTAAGAGTTCAGGTGCCACTATGGCTCTCTTGGTTGAATACAAGTGTGAGCAAATAATCCCAAGCATATATCAATTAAGCACGAATATATCAAGCATATAAAGAGATAAACAATATAAGTATGCAAGATATATGAGAGAGAGATGAGTAATTGCAAACACGGGAGAATTATTTTGAGATTCGAGCACATCTGCTCTATGTCCCAGCCTTCAACACTATGAAGGATTTTACTAAAATCGATCCTGCAAGATCACTCAGTGCCGCAACACCTACGATAAGCTCCCTCAAGAACTCTTGGACCACAAGTCCCTCACTTGTTCCCGTAAGAACCAGATTTATAAATAATTAATAATTTAAATATGATAACCTAGATAATTGTATTTAATTACTTTGTGATATCAATCATGTTAATAATAATGAAATCATTATAACAAATATTGATATATATATATATATATATATATATATATATATATATATATATATATATATATATATATATATATATATATATATTATATATATATATATATATATATTGACGCATATTCTTATTACATATATCACCTTGACACTGTCACCGCTACACAGATATTCTATTACACTGGATCACTATTATTTTATGTACCTGTATCACCATTACATGGACATTGATATTACCTGTACTTGTATCATCTAGCATATCAAACACTCCAGTACACTGGACATTATATTTCATGTATACACTTGTTACACTTGACACCTTTATTTCATGTTCTCGTATCACAGTAACACAGATGTTCCATTACACCAAATACTATTATTTTATATACATGTATCACCATTGTGTGAATACAATTAGTTCATGTTCTCAGATCACTGTTACATGGATTCACCTGTATACATGCTTTGATTGTTCTTATCTTCATGTTGCCCGAATTATTGTTCCTGTTGATTTACTGTTACATGAATATTCTTGTATTCCGGTGACATGATATTTAATATAGTACATAATCATTTCCTGTATCATTATATTGATATGAAACTCTTATTACATGGACATATTGTCTATTAATATTCGATGTGTGGAACTAAGTGCCATATGAAAGTCACCTCTAGTATCCATGGGGGCCACCTTTAGAGTCCCACATCTCTTATTTTCTGTTATCCTATTCAGTGATACAAGGATTGCTCATGTCATGTTATCCTATTACACGTAAAATTCACTGTTATTGTTCTTGATTCATTGTAATACTTAATAAATACAACATAGGATTGGGGGATACTTGACGGTTGACTAAGTATTATCGGGTGGATATGCTGGATCCATTATACATTTCACTGCCGGGGATGGGTAGTGCTGGCTACCTACTATATTGTTTCTTATTTCCCGCTCTCCTCTTAGCAGAAAGCCCTAATCTCAGTAGCCAGGGGACTCTATAAAGCCGTGATTTCGGGTATGCACTGGATACACCCACCCGATCAAAGCTCCTTGACTATTTGGTTTCCAATTAACATAATAAGAACAGTATAAACAATGATGACAACAAGAATGCTTGTTATTTGGTCACTCTCTCGTTTGGATAATGATACCCGTATGCTATATTCGGATGGGTTCGGTCAGAGTACGGGCTTAGTTATGAACTGCCAGTAGTATGGGACACTAAAAGAGATCGATTAAAATATCAGGCGATACTAATTATATTATTGTATAAATAAAATGACTTGCTCGATACATATATATTATTGTCCATTTATACTTGTTACACTCCTGATATCTTATCCACCATCATGACACATGTATACCTTATACTTTATGTGAAGATACACTATTCATATACACGAATACTCTGCATTTCATGTATTTTTTGTAGACACATGATTGGTAACCAATGTTGCATATTTTACCACATAATTCCCATGCATTTAGTCAATAAATACATGATTTTTACTAATCTTCTCTATATATTTGCAGGTACACACTCTAATGAAGAGAAAGCCCAATAATCACTTTAATTAGCAATAATTAAAGTGATTAAATTCAAAGCCAAGATAAAGCCCAAATCTAATCCAGAATCCAGAGAGATCCACACAACAACTCCAGATTCCAGAAGGTCCACGTGGCTAACAAACTTGTAACAACTTTGTACCAGAAAGCTGTTAGCTAACGGCCACAGCCTTGCCGCGCCTTGCCGCGTGCCAGCGGCAGTTTGGAGTCTGTTGAGATCCGGATTTTGCACAAACTAGCTTCTGGATCCTTCACCTGGGGCCTATAAATACTTCACCTGGACCTGCGAGCAAAGACTGAATGGAGAAGAGAGGAAAAATCATTAGTTGTTGTAATTTTGTTTAGTTTTTCTCTAGGTTTAGTTCTTTAGATCCCTCTTCTTCTTCCCTAGAATTCATTGTAAAAGAGAGAGATTGTGAGAGAGAGAGAGCTTGTGTAATCAAGGGTGACAACTTGAAGCAACAAGGATTGATCCATTCTCCTTCCTCTACTTGAGCTTGGTTCTAGTTTACTTGCTTTCTTTATGTGCTTTCTTTATTGCTTTCTTTAATTCCTTGCAATTTACTTCATGCTTTGTTTTACTTCTCTAATGGCTTTTAGCTAATTTTTCTCCATGTACTAGCTAACCACTAGCCTTGCCATCTTCACTAACTCATGGGTGATTGCTTTATTTCATCGTGCAAGTTGGATGGTCTTCTCTTCTCCGATGGGTTAAACCACCCATTCTTCAAATGAGAAAGTAATTAGATCAACACGCGAGACGAATCTACGCCAATGGAGTGACAACATGAGGCAAGCGTTCACTATCACGGAGTTTAGTAAGTATTGGTAAGGTAGTAAGGTAAGCTAGTCATGGTTTGCTTCTTCTTTAAGTTTCCTTTTCTTTTCTTGTGAATACCAAATCTCACTCTTGATTTCTTTTCCGACTTTTCCACCATGAACATAACCACCTTTTCTTTAGTTTCTTTTTCATTTGATTCACTATTTTTATTAGCATAGAAGAATTCTCGTTTACATTTCTTCACTTCAATTCGTAACGCTTCCATCGCTAGCTCTCCCTGAGAATCGACTCGGTATAGCCTTATGCTATAGCGGAGACAAGAAAGGGTACATAAAATACATTTTTATACTCATAATACGTATACCTTCTTAGTCTAATCAACACACTATTCATGTATAATCACAATCACTATAGCATGATTACTTCTATTTATTTCATGGATAGATGTTCATATTTATCATCACTATATTTTCATATTACTAGTACTATTAGTGTAAATAGTAAATATAAAAGAATAATACTTGATATGTATTAATGATACAAACTGATTTCATTAAGATAATTAAAAGATCAGTATCGTATTACATATTAAAAACCTATTAATTGTTATAAAATAATATAACTTAATTGATTTGTATATATAACTCTTTTTGATTGACTTCATTATTATTTTAATCTCATATTATATATTATTGTAAAGATGATATTATTGTAACACGCTTGATAATATAATGTCATAGGGCTGATATATTAATTGTGTGTATGTATGTGTGTGTGTGTGTATAAACACTAATTGTTAGTTTAACTATATCATGGTTATTTAATCATATATTATATGTTATTGTGATTATAATATTATTATAGCTACTATTACTCCTTCCTTCATTTTATCACTCACTGAGTCACTCTCTGATGACCCTAGATTTGCATGCCCTAGTTGGATATCTAAGATATCGTAATACCTGATATTTCTTAGGATATAAATAGGAGACTCGTCATCTATATTACTTATACGTATGTTTATTATTCTGTCTTTATTTCATTATTTATCCCTATTTTTATATCTATCATGATCACTGACCCTTTTTGCAGGTATTCTTGTACTTATTTAATTCTAGAATATTTGTTTATATTGTGTTGTAATATGGATTTGCGTACGTATATGAGGGTATATTCGCCCTGCATAGGTACATTACCATAGCGTCCCTGTACCTGCAGATTAGGATATTACAGCGATAGTTGCGCGGCTTCAGCGGAGGCGTGCAGTGGCCAGTTGGTCTTGGCCTAAAGGGAGAGGGCTCAGCAATGGCTTCACGGAGGAGGTGGAGTAGACAGAGCTTGCTCATAGAGGGGCTAGCGGATGCAGTTGTCGGGGCTACGTGCGTTGGAATGTATAGTAGGGAGGAAGATTAAGAAGATGGGGAGGAAGGAGAAGTGTGGGGGTGTTGTGCAGAGGAGGATCTCGGCCTGGAGAGAAGATGACAGTGGCGTTGTGGTAGATGGTAAGGGTTGTGGCACTCAGGGAAGATCAATACGAAGGGTGTTGGCCTAGGTGGTATGGTGTTGTTGTGTGGTGATGCTATAGGTGGAGGTGGCGGCCATCTCGGGTGTGAAGGCGCTGCTCAATGAAGGCGGAGCTCAGAGGCCGGCTGGTCGACCTCCGGCGCGCGGGGGAAAGAAGAAGAAGAAGAAGAGAGGGGGTGATGTCTATAGTGCTGGGAAAGAAGAAGAGAATTAGGGTTTTGATTAGGTTTAGGGTTAGGATTAATTAGGGTTATATATAGGAAAAAACTATAAATCACCTTGAGGGAGGTGAATAGGTGATGGCTATACTAAATAGCAAATAATGTGAAATTAAAATTTACTTGCTAGTAACCTGGCAAATGCCAATCACAACTCAAGAAATACTTGCAAATAAGTAAACAATATAAGTGTGCAAGTAAGCAAAGAGAGAGCACAGTAAAGAGAGAAAGAGTAAGCAATTGCAAACACGATGACATGTTCCGAGGCTTGAGCCACTGATCTATGTCCTCACCTTCAATACTATGAAGGATTTTCACTTTGACCGATCTTCCTAGATTGTCAACCGTTACGAGTTCTCACTAGAACTCAATGGACTCAGAAGTCCTCTCTCGCGGTGCAGCAACACCAACACGAAGCTCATTAGCTTACTTGAGGCCGCAACCTCTACAACTTCACAATAGAAGAAAATCGGTGATCTTCACTTGATCACAAAAAGCTTACAAGCACAATTCTGTAACCAAGATGAGGAGTTAAAACTTTTTGAGATTGTGTAGTGGAAATAGCTTGTAAAAATGTAGAGGAAAGGCTCAAGCTAAAAGTCAAGGATATGAAATTTTGGCTCAATAGAAAATCTTTTAAGAAAAAGCTAAAACTTAATGTATACTTGAAAAAAACTTGATCTAAACTTTAGAAATTGTGTTTGAGGATTTTTCTACAGTCTCACTATTTATAGGAGATGAAAATATGAGGAGAAAACTCAAAAGAGTCATTGGGAAAAGACCCAGAAAAAGACAAAACAGAACATTGCCATTGAAAAAATTCAGAAGAAAATTCTTCTATCGGTCGACTAGCCGGTCTACCGCCAACTGTCGGATTTTTGACCATTGCGGATAGTGGTCGACCGATAGGTCGACCGTTGTTCCCAACCAGAGAGTAAAACTCTCTATCGGTCGACCGGACCCAACCGAGAGCAAAGCTCTTGCAGTCAGTCGACCGCCCGGTCGACCGAAGTGCACAAATGCACTTTGGTGCATGTTGGTCGACCGCTCGGTCGACCGACAGAGCAAAATTGCTCTGCCGCCGGTCGACCGGCCAGTCGACCGACTTAGGGCCAAAAGGCAGTTATTGAAATCTTTTTGAAGCCACTCTTTTCTGACAAAATAACTTTTGATCTTTAAATATAAAATAGAGTTCTAGGGACTTGTAGAACCAGTGTGGGAGCATATATCAACATAAAATAAAGTTAAAACTATATTTTATAAAAACACTTTTCTAAATCGAAAACCGATTTTTTCGAAACTCATTTTTCTGAAACTCGATCTTGAAAACGGAAAAGAGAATAGTTTTGAACTCTTTTCAAAAACACTTAGGAGTATGAAAGATGTGTGTGTGTGTGTGTGTGTGTGTGTGTGTGTGTGTGTGTGTGTGTCAATCCCAAAAGTTATTAACCTATATCATCTTGGTTTTAACAAATGACTATAAATCCTATCTAAAAAACAAAAAGCAAAAATTCAAATTTTGATACAGTCTTCACTTGTATACTTGATCCTGAAATCACCTAGAGGGGGGGTGAATAGGTGATGGCTATATGATAATGGCAATTATGCGGAATTTAAAAATTTAACTCTAAACAATTAGCACAATACAATATTTCTTGCAAGTAAAGGACAATGTAAAATTGCAAGTAATAAAAGAGATAGAGTTAGAGAAATTTGAGCAAACGCAAACACGCCGATATGTTTCCGAGGTTCGAGCCACGCTCTACGTCCCCGCCTTCACACTTGAAGGATTTCCACTATTGAGGATCCCACCGGATCAACAATACAAGGACAACACTTGTCCGTCTCCCGTGATGACACTTCACCACCTTGAGCACACTAGCTCGCCTTGAGGCCGATGCCTCTACAACTTCACTCAATTACAATGGAAATGATCACACTTGATCACTTTTACAAATAGCTCACTAAGCACAATCCTAGAACCAAATAGTAGATTTAGAGTATGGGATTGTGTAGTGCAAAACTAGAGAGAAGTAGAGGATAGGCTCCAAGAAAGGTGATGGAAATTTAGGCTTTGGAGAGAAAAATCTTTCTTTTGAAAACTTTTGAAATCTTTGAAACTTTTGTCAAAGTTCACTTGATAGCTCTAAAATCATTAGTCATATCATATGAAGTGACCACCTATTTATAGGGGTCAAAAACTGCTCAAGAGATTCGTTGGAGACAATCCCAAAAGTCAAAGAGTCAGAAAATATAGCTGTTGGGTCTGTCAGAATTTTTGACAGACTACCGGTCGACCGGGTCGGTCGACCGCCAACGGTCAAAAATCCGACCGTTGGGGCTCACCGGTCGACTGGGTCGGTCGACTGGCATTTCCAGAGAGCAGCAGGTTGGGGCCGGTCGAGTATCGGTCGACTCCCGGTCGACTGATACGCACATGCACAAAATGTGCATGTCGGTCGACTGCCGGTCGACCGCCGGTCGACCGGTCACTGTGAATTTCTGAAAAATCAGAATTCACAGACCTGGGCAATTTTGGGTTTGGTTTTGGGTCTTGGATAAAATGTTTTGGTCTTGAAAAATCATAGAGTATGAGCATGTGTCATACTACTATCAAGGTAAAATACTTGGTAAAAATTCTTTTGATAAAAACTTGATTTTCAATGAAAATGTTTTTCCCAAAAACTAGTCTCTCTAAAAACGTATTTCCAAAATAGATATGTTCAACTAAAACTGAGTTTGGAAATAGAAATAGAAATTATTTTGAAGCCATAAACCACTCTAGAAAATGTGTGTGTGTGATATCCCATATCTCTACTTCTACTATTTAGTTTTGACAAAATATTCTAAAATGAAAATAAACAAAGTACAAAACTTGGATTTTTAAGCAAGTCTTGATCTTCTTCTTGAACTTTTCTTCAACGCAAATTCCGAAGCTTCCTATGTGCTTTAGCTTGGGAATGCAAATGTTGGGCAAACTCCAAATTTGTGAGTCTTTTAGCGGAGTTGTCAAAATCTGTTTCTTGAACCTGAAATACTTTAAAATCAAGAATATTAAATACATAACTAAATATGTTTTGCTATCATCAAAATACCGGGATAATGGCCTTTGGGCCAACAATCTCCCCCTTTTTGATGATGGCAAAACATATGTAGTTATCACAAGATATTTTGGGTAGAGTCTTCAAATGAAGCTCCCCCTCAACATATGCATATATAAAAATCATACTCAGGCATAGTGATAAAAAATAAACATCACACATCATGCCCATAGAAAATATCAACCACACATGTCATATCATGGATAAAAGGAAATGAGTCTCAACATGACATAAATACATACCTCACAAGATACATGTCCACAAAAAAAAGGTGTCCAACACAACAACAAAAAATAAGTCAAGTACACACAACAACAAAAAATAAGTCAAGTACACATAACAAGTAACAACAAAAATGTCACAAAATATCAACAAAAGTGTCACAAAATATCTCTCTCCAAATATCTCTCCCCCTTTTTGACATCATCAATAAAGGGGAGGTCACATATCAGCATCACTCAGTCGCCTCGTCATCCTCCTCCTCCTCATCATCTGAGCCCTCGGCCATCGTCTGGTCATCACCATCATCTGAGGAAGAAGAGGAAACTACCTCCTCTGTATCCACGGCATCAACTCTGGGGCGCGGAGGTGGAACAGAGACGCGAGCTCTGGGAGGGAAAGGAGGACCAGCAGCAGGGAGACGACGAGCACCCGGACCGGAGTCCCATCAGGAACGACTATGTCCAATTTAGAGAACAGAGATTGGAACTGAACATCCACAAATCTCATGGACTCAGCCATATATGACAAGTCGTTTCGGACCTCCGCCCGAAAAGCAGCATCCATAGCAGCACGAGCCTCCAAATCTGCCCGAAGAGAAGCATCACGAGCAGCCATATCTGCACGAAGTGCAGAGACTTGCTCACCGACCCAGGCCTGATGTGCCTCGATCTGCGAGCGGACCTCAGAAGCAGAAGCACCCTGAAACTCAGGAGCAGGAAAAACAGGAGGTGGAGCTGGATCAGCTGCAGGAACAGGTGGTGGTTGCACAGCTGCGTGTCGACGCAACTGAGCTTCCATCATCTTCAAGGCAGCAGCGTTGAAATCTGAAGAGGGTTTTGAAGGGGCTTGACCAGAGAAATCAAAATCTAGAGCCCTAAGCAAATGGGTAATGAGCATGCCGTAAGGCAGACTCCTACCAGCAGTACGAATCTGATCACCACTCATGTGAGAAGCGATCACTCGAGGGAAATTTATCTTAATGCCTTTAAGGAGGCAATAGATAATCAAGGGAACAGGACCTCGAGCATGGCTAAATTCACCGGATTTTGGCACGATGTTATGAAAGACAATCTTAGCAAGGACCTGAGATTGGAGGGTATACTGACTCACAATCTCATTCCTCACTAGATCGGGATTGTCATCCTGGTGAAGAAGAGTGGATGCGGTGAGTGAAGACTCACCCTCCGGATATTCAGGAAAATCATGTAGGTCATAAGAGTAAACATCTATTCCATCAGTGGAAAGATGAAGAATTCTAGCAAATTGACCTAGGGAAATGTTTATGTCCCTACCCATCACACGGGAAATAATCCGGTTCCCACTAAATTCAAAATTGGCATAGAAATAGGGAACCAAAGAAGTGTAAACTTTCTCCCTAATGGAGAGAAAATCTACAAGATTGTTGGCACGAAGTATGTGGGGGATATCTAAATGTTCAAAATCATGCATAGCCACATATCTACCCGAAATAGTATTCCTAGGGGCTAAGTGTGTGTAACGATCAGAGGCAAGATCGTTACGGAACATAGGTTCAGTCCTAGGGGCTTGAGATGAGGATTGGGCAATGCCCTTTCCCTTCTCAGAACGATGTCTCTTTGGAGGCATGATAAAAATCCAATTTTTAGGGTTAGCAGGAAAAAGCACGATCTAGATGAACAATCAACCTAATATGAAGACAAATGAAGTGATAGATCTAAGCTAGAAAGAAGAAACAAGTGAAAAATTCGAAATTTTTACCTTTGAGAAAAACTGAAACCCTAGCTTGAAATCCAGAAATTCTGAGAATCCGACGGACGGATCGGCTTGAAATTGAAGATCCGAGTTAGAAAGGAGAAGATTAAAATGGTTTTTGAAGGATTTTAGGATCAGGTGAATGGATTGAAGTTGGGAATTTTGGGGAAAAATGGGTCCTGCGGTCGCTGTGAGAGAGCTGAGAGAGAGAGTGCGAAACAGTGGGAAAAAGGTCAAATATATGCCAGAATACGACTATCGGTCGACTGGTATTGAGGGACCGGTCGACCGAAAAGAAACAGAGAGTCCTGCATCTAAATCGGTCGACTGGTCCTATACCAGCAGTCGACCGGTAGCACAAAAAAATCAAAAATATTTTCTCAGACAGAGCCGGTCGACTGGGGTTAGGGGCCAGTCGACCGGTAAGTCTGAAAAATCTGCTACCATATTCTGACCAAAAAAAAATTTTATAAATTATAAAAATATGTTATATAATAACATACAGGGATATAATAATTATTTTAAATCTTTATTTAGTGATCATATCGACAAAACTTCACACAAAATTATTTAATTTTAATTTACATATTTAAGCAAAGTTATAAAGATGTTGAAGCCGAATACCCAGTGACGGGTTCTGAACTTCATCCTCTTGATTCCTCTTGAATGAGTTGAGGTGCGCAATTGCCATCTTTAAGGTATTTGCTCAACTATGAAAATTTTCAAATGTTTAATTTTTATTTATGAAAATAAAGTGTATATGCATACAAGTGTATAATCACAAAATCTAAACTAAACATATAGATACACAAAGATTGGACATGTGGACAAGTATGACAAAAGGCATAACAATACAAAATATGAAAATTAATACAAGGCATGTACACAATATGATAGAAGGGTAGTTCTATATAAGCATGTATCAATTATGAACAAAAGCAAACTAACAATTCCATACATATGTATACATGTCAAAAAGAGATCAAAATTGAACATGGTATATACAATCATGTTAGAGTTGCAAGTTTATACTAATCATGTATCAATGAAGCATAAAACTAAACTAGCAATCCTAAAACAATTGTATATACAAAATTAAAAAATAAACTCTTAAATGGAGATGTTACCAATTTACGGGTAGTCTCCAAAATAGGTGCCTCCACGATAGCGATGCAAGCTAGATTTGAACTTTGAGCTTAGTTGCATCTACCACCCGGGCACCGTCTCCCCCTAAGTCTTGGAGGAAGTAGATCCACCTGTGTCACCTACATTTGGAGGATCTTTTGGTACCCAAATCTTTGAGGGTCCTTTGGGGTTAGTACCGGGGCGAACCCAAACATATTTATTCTTAACATTGTTCTTAGCATAACAAAATTTTTCTAGATGGCCTTTGCGGCCACAATGAGTGCAAACATAAATCCTACCACTACCATACATGTATGCATGCTTGTGAGTGTGAGTATGTTTCCGTGCATGTGTATGTGCATGTTGTGCATGTTTCCCTTGGGGTGTTCCCTTAGGAAATTTAGAAGCTATCTTTTTCAAATCAAATGCACAATTTTTAAGTGTGGAGTCCAAAGCATCAACACGCTTTTGGATCTCAACAAAATCATTTTTATCTATTGAAACCATGGGGGTTTTACCCTTATTTGCAAGTTTATGCTTATCAAAATCATTTTTCAATTTTTCAAATGCACTAGATAAAACATCTTTTTCTTAACAACTATTTCTACTTTATGTTTTTAAAGCCTCATTTTCTCTTTTTAATTTCTTATTTTGAGATTGTGAAATCTCATACCTATTTTGCAATTCTTCAAAGAAATGTGCAAGTTCATCCATAGTCAAATCATCATCTTCTAAGGTGTTTTCTAGAGTTACCTTTGGTACATCCTCCCCATGTGCCATGAAACACATGTGCGCTGCGTCGACTTCCTCTTCGGATTCCGACTCCGTGTCATCCCAAGTAGCCACCATGGCCTTCTTCTTTCTTTGCCCGTTCTTGGATGTGGTTGCTTGTAGAGCGGGGCACTCGGCAATGAGGTGACCAATCTTCTTGCAATGGAAGCAAGGACCGGGCTCCTCTCTTTTTCTTTCAAATCTCCCTTGAGGTTTCCCTCGCCGGAAATTGCTTTGTCTTCCCTTTTTGTAGAACATCTTGCCCACCTTCCGGATGAGCATGGCGAAGTCTTCATCGCACTCGTCCGATGAATCATCCTCGTCTTGAATGGTTGGAGCGGCTTTGAAGGCTATTGATTTCTTCTTGGGTGCCTCCCTTTCTTCTCGTACCTTCATCTCCATCTCATGTGTTTTGAGATTGCCGATGAAGCCGGAGAAGTCCATCTCCTCTTTGTCATTTAGCTCTTTGAGGGTTGTCGCCTTGACTTCCCAAGCTTTAGGAAGAGCTCTAATCACCTTCCTTATCTTTTGATCGTTGTCAATCTTGTCACCTAAGGAAGAAAGAGCATTAGTTATTTTTGTAAAGCGAGTGAGCATGTCATCAATGCTCTCATTATCAATCATGTAAAAATTCTCATATTGAGAACGTAGCAAGTCAACTTTTGCTCTCTTGACTTGTGACGTTCCCTCATGAGTCACAATAAGCATGTTCCAAACTTCATATGCCGATTTACAATTAATGATGCGTGCAAGGTCATCTTCATTAAGTGCTTGTGTTAATGCATATTGTGCCCTAGCATTAGCTTCATAGTCCTTGGTGGTATCCTCGGACCATGTGCTCTCATCACTAGTGGGTTCAATGAAATCTTTGGTGACGGCCCTAGCTACCTTGACTCCTAGGGATTTTAGAAAAAGGTTCATCTTGACCTTCCAAATAGGGAAGTTCAAGCCATCAAATTTGGGTGGGGACTTAATGCTTGAAAAATCTAGAGATGCCATGTATGATGAATAAAATGCACAATATATAATAAATGCAACAAATGTATATAGCCAACTAAAGGATCTCCCTAAGGTTGTTAGACCTAAGTTGTAGGGTTAGGCTCTGATACCAATTGAAATCACCTAGAGGGGGGTGAATAGGTGATGGCTATATGATAATGGCAATTATGCGGAATTTAAAAATTTAACTCTAAACAATTAGCACAATACAATATTTCTTGCAAGTAAAGGACAATGTAAAATTGCAAGTAATAAAAGAGATAGAGTTAGAGAAATTTGAGCAAACGCAAACACGCCGATATGTTTCCGAGGTTCGAGCCACGCTCTACGTCCCCGCCTTCACACTTGAAGGATTTCCACTATTGAGGATCCCACCGGATCAACAATACAAGGACAACACTTGTCCGTCTCCCGTGATGACACTTCACCACCTTGAGCACACTAGCTCGCCTTGAGGCCGATGCCTCTACAACTTCACTCAATTACAATGGAAATGATCACACTTGATCACTTTTACAAATAGCTCACTAAGCACAATCCTAGAACCAAATAGTAGATTTAGAGTATGGGATTGTGTAGTGCAAAACTAGAGAGAAGTAGAGGAATAGGCTCCAAGAAAGGTGATGGAAATTTAGGCTTTGGAGAGAAAAATCTTTTCTTTTGAAAACTTTTGAAATCTTTGAAACTTTTGTCAAAGTTCACTTGATAGCTCTAAAATCATTAGTCATATCATATGAAGTGACCACCTATTTATAGGGGTCAAAACTGCTCAAGAGATTCGTTGGAGACAAATCCCAAAAGTCAAAGAGTCAGAAAATATAGCTGTTGGGTCTGTCAGAATTTTTGACAGACTACCGGTCGACCGGGTCGGTCGACCGCCAACGGTCAAAAATCCGACCGTTGGGGCTCACCGGTCGACTGGGTCGGTCGACTGGCATTTCCAGAGAGCAGCAGGTTGGGGCCGGTCGAGTATCGGTCGACTCCCGGTCGACTGATACGCACATGCACAAAATGTGCATGTCGGTCGAGTGCCGGTCGACTGCCGGTCGACCGGTCACTGTGAATTTCTGAAAAATCAGAATTCACAGACCTGGGCAATTTTGGTTTTGGTTTTGGGTCTTGGATAAAATGTTTTGGTCTTGAAAAATCATAGAGTATGAGCATGTGTCATACTACTATCAAGGTAAAATACTTGGTAAAAATTCTTTTGATAAAAACTTGATTTTCAATGAAAATGTTTTTCCCAAAAACTAGTCTCTCTAAAAACGTATTTCCAAAATAGATATGTTCAACTAAAACTGAGTTTGGAAATAGAAATAGAAATTATTTTGAAGCCATAAACCACTCTAGAAAATGTGTGTGTGTGATATCCCATATCTCTACTTCTACTATTTAGTTTTGACAAAATATTCTAAAATGAAAATAAACAAAGTACAAAACTTGGATTTTTAAGCAAGTCTTGATCTTCTTCTTGAACTTTTCTTCAACGCAAATTCCGAAGCTTCCTATGTGCTTTAGCTTGGAATGCAAATGTTGGGCAAACTCCAAATTTGTGAGTCTTTTAGCGGAGTTGTCAAAATCTGTTTCTTGAACCTGAAATACTTTAAAATCAAGAATATTAAATACATAACTAAATATGTTTTGCTATCATCAAAATAACCGGGATAATGGCCTTTGGGCCAACAGATCCTTGAGCTCTTCATGTGCTTAGGCTCTGGGATCTACATCTTCTTGGCTTCCAAGTGTGTGAATCTTGTGATGGAATCGAATGTAACAAAGAGTTAACCTGAAACTATGTTAAACAAAATTGTCAAAACTATAACTATATATGTTTTGTTATCATCAAAACTAGGGCTATTGGCCTTTGGGCCAACAATCTCCCCTTTTTTGATGATGAAAAACACATGGAGTTATCAAAATAATTTGGTAAGAGACTTCAACCGAAGCTCCCTCTAACACATGCATATATCAAATGTGACATATAAGTTAGATGCATCAATAAAAACATATGAATAAGATATATCAATCAAGCTCTATGCAATCTATCTATGCATACCAAGAATATAGAATTACAAAGGTGTATGCACAAACGGTTTTCTCCAACCAACCAATATCCTCCAACCTCCAAATCAAATGGTAAATGGTTGGCTTACAAAAGATACATAAGAATACAAACATACCACATACCACATATAGATGATATGTAACGAAAATCAACCATAAAGAGACACATAACTGTTGGCCCAATGGCCCATCACTCTAGTTTTGATGATGATTAACTCATGTAGTTATAGTACTAATGATCTTGTGTTTATTTATTCTCAGATATTTGATCAAGATCTTAGTAGGTGTTTAGCTTCAACAAAGGATTCGAAGTCAAGTTTTGAAGCTAGCACATGTTGATTCAAGAGCTCGCACATCAAGATCGCATCAAGTACTCAAGAGGAGTCTAGCTCATTGGATCAAGGTTTGGACCAAGTCAAGAAGGAGAAGAATATTTTCAAGAGAAGATTTTCAAGAACACTTGTGTCGGGTTTTGTAAGTGTCAAGATTTGTTTTTAGATAAAATATAAAGGATAGATTAGTTGGTGGATTGCTCAAGTTCATTTACACACACACAAAATTTATATGTATTTTAGAAAATAACGTTTTAGTTTTTAAGCTTCAAAGTATACATGTGTTTTTATTAAAACTATTTTTAGAGCTTAATGTCAAAACATAGATATTTCATCTTATATATATAGTGGATCATATCCATACCCACTAAGCTTCAAAAGTGTCTAAAATATCTTATTTTTGTCTTTGGAGAAGTTTTGAAAAATTGTTTTTCAATTCGAGATTGTTTTTGAAAAATATAGATTTTGTTTAAAGCCAAAATTTATATATCACAAAAATGGTTCAAAATGTTTATAATATATTTTGATTTTTAATCAAACATGTTTGTATATCAAAGTATGTTAATAAACTTATTTTTATGAAATTTATGAGAATTTATGGGATTTTTTTAAAGATAAAAGACCAAGTTTTTAATCCCAAACATTTGCTGACCAGGATGTCTAGCGGTCGACCGGCATGCACAGAATGAGCACGCCAGGGCCGATCGATCCACGGTCGACCATCCAGAGAGCTTTGCTCTCTGGATCTGCCCCGGTCGACCGATCTGCCCCGGTCGACCGGGCGGTCGACCGTTAGGTCAATCTAGTATCAGTCGACCGTCCGATCGACCGCTTTTCCCAACGGTCGAAAATCCGACCATTGGAAGTCGACCGGCCGGTCAGCCGACAACAAGATTTCCTATTGAGTTGGCTCCAACGGCTATATTTTTTAGGCCTATAAATTGGGGCTGTTTTGGGCTATTTTCAACAAGATTTCAAGTGGGTTTTCAAGCTAGTTTTTACTACCTCTCTAAGTGTTTATCTCCACTTGTTTTAGAGCTAATATTTCCATATCAAAAGGAGGGTTTTAAGTGTGTTTTTCAAAAGAGATTTCTTGAGTTTTTTCCTTCACTACTCTATATAGTTTTCTCACACAAACTTGAGCCATCCATTGCTATATCAATCCTCTAGGGATCTTTGTTGTGAGAGTGTTTTAGGTGATTAAAGTGTTGAGATCACCATAATGTTCTACTTTGTATTTGAGGAGGCGAACTTGAGGGTTCGTGATGTTTTGAGTTCTTGTAGGAATTCGGTATAGAGGTGCGCCTCGGCAAGCTAGTGTACTTGCGTGTGTTGTTCTTATGGGAACAAGAGAGGGACTAGTGAGTCCAAGGGAGTTCTAGTGTGAACTCGTTTGTAGGTGTTGGGATCAATTCTAGTGGAAATCCTTTATAGTGTTGAAGGCAGGGACGTAGAGTAAGGGTGCTCGAACCTCGAAACAAACATCTCGTGTTTGCTATTGCTCTCTCTATCTCTCACTTGTGTTTATATCTTGCATGCTTATATTGTTTATCTTTTATATGCTTGATATATTTGTGCTCTATTGATACATGCTTGGGATTGTTTGCTCACACTTGTATTCAACCAAGAGAGCCATGGCGGCACCTCAACTCTTATCTAGAGGAATCTTAAGGAGATAGTCCAGAGCCCTTCACCGAAAATTCGGCTGCACTCTTGTGTTATACTTGGTGTGTTTAGAATAATAGTTTTTAGTTTGCTTAAATAGTTTTTAATTCCGCTTTAATTCATCATTAGATTAGCTAGTCACCTATTCACCCCCTTCTAGGTGACCTACAATAACTTCAAAAGACAATATTGATATCAGAAGACAAATTTGTCCATATAGAGGTTTATGCCAACCTCAAAATATTCCATAACACAAAATAAGTACTACAATATACTACACATGTCCAAAACTCAAAACTATATGTCCACATAAAAAGTACATAAATAAAAAGTACATAAATAATGACATGAAAGTAAAACACCCAGATAACTCCACAGAATCTCTCTCCCCCTTTTTGTCATCAACAGTAAAGGGGTCACTCTTTCTGAAAGTTTGGATCTTCAGGAGGAGCTGGCACCTCGGAAGGAGCTGGAGGAGGTACCCAGTGTCAAACGGAGGACTAGATGTAAGAAGGGGCTGCGAGTGGTCTCTTAGAAGTGGAACAGGCCAAGCATTCCTACTGTAGGTCTCCTCTATACAAGTCTAGAGATAGCAAATAGGCACAGATGTATTGCAAGTCATTATTAACTATGTGCTCCATCCTTTAAAAAGTTGCAGTCATCTTCAGATCATGCCCTGAAACTGAGAAGAGTGAGCTGAGTATGGATCAAAAGAGGCTGAAGAGGATACAAGGACGATAATAGGAATAATAGGAGGGGCTGAGGAGCAGGAGCACACTCCCTAGCATGCATCCGCTTTAGGAGAGTGTTGTTGATATCAACAGAAAGTTCGATAGACCGTTCAGTAGAGAGATCAAATTTTAGTTGTTTGAGGAGGTGGGTAATGAGTATCCCAAATGGTAAGTGCCAGATTAGGATCAGGAGGTGCTCAGAAGCCATGTAATCGAAATGAGCTAATGCCTTTCAAAAGGCAATAGACCAAGAGGGGAGAAAACCCCGTGCATGACTATATTCTCCTGATTTTGGCAGGAGATTATAAAGCACAATTTTGGCTAGGATTTGGGCGGTGAGTGTATAATACTTCATCTCCTCGTTCCTAACTAAAGCGGGGTTGTCATCATCGTGAAGCAGAAGAGATGTGGTGAGGGCAGATTCATCGTCAGGACATTCAAAATCATGGATATCAATATTATAAATATCTACACTCTCACAGGAGAGGTGTAGCAGATTAGCAAATCGATCTAGAGAAATATTAATGTCCTTGTCCTGAACCCTTGTCCTTATCCAGAGCCCTAGTGTGACATGATTATTTTAGAAAGTCAAATTAGAGTAAAATAATGCACAAGCTCAGGATAAACAGGTTCCATAATGGTAACTAGATATTCAAGGAAGCTTGTGTTCAAAATGCTTGCTAGATTCAGATGCTCAAAATCAGTAAGTATAACAGTTCTATCAGAAATAATATGCTTATTTTGAATCACTGAGAATCTATGAGAAGCATTCTAGGAAACAAAAGGGTTAGAAGATGGTTCGGGTTGTTTACCCTTCTTAGATCTAGCCCTTTTTGACATGTTAAAGATATGAGGATGATAAACAAGGATTTGACACGAAATATAGAAAGATTTCTAGAAAAAGTTATGAAATAAAGAAGATTAAGATTATATCTTGAAGAACTAAAAATTCTCCTTGAAATCAAACAAAGCTGAAGTGTTGAGGAGAGATCCAACCAATTTTGTGGTTTAATTTGAGTTTTGATATGATTTGGGAGGATCAGAGGGAAGGGAAATAGGGAGGAGAAGAAGAGGGGTTCGGTGGAGATGAGAAAATGAGAGAGAGATAGAGTTTTAGGGCTTTTAAAACCAGGCAAAATAGCAGCAGACCTGACTCACGGTCGACCGTCCGGTCGACTGTCCGGTCGACTGTCCGGTCGACCGGGGTCTAACCGAGAGCAACTCAGTTACAGTCGGTCGACCGGCTAAGGCCTAATTTTTTTTGTATATCAGGTTACCTCAATCGACCGCTCGGTTGACCGAACCTGTATCAGGTCAATTCAGTCGACCGGTTGGTCGACCGGGACAACCCTAAAAACAGTTCCAAAAAAAATAGGATTTAGGGTTTTGAAAATATTTTACGATGGATATTTTTATACATAAAAAGATAGAAATAACACCAAATATCTTATAGGCATAAAAAACACATGAGAATGATACCAAAACATTTTTTATTTTATTATTATTATATTAACAGTATATTTTTTCAATAATTAAATCATATATTAAGATATTAAAAAATAAGATATTGAAGCCGAATACCCTTAACGGTTTTGAACAAAAGTAATGTTAACGAATAATTAGGGGAAAATCGCGCACAAAAAGTGTATATTTTAAAATCATGAGTTAAAAGTGTGTGCTTTGGCTTTCTCGATACTTCCGTTATAGCATAGAGGCTAAACGGGTCGAATCCATAAGGACGGGAAGCGATAGAAGCTTTACCGATCTATTCACGTGTGTGTGAACGATTTTTCTATGTTTTAAAGAATGAAAAAATAAAGAATGAAAAGAGAAGTGTACAGTGAAAACAAAGATAAAAACATTGAAGAGATGGTATCTGTGATTTTTAGGATATATCTAAAACAAAATAAAAGGGAAAGAAGACAAATGGCTACTAACTACTAATGGCCACTAACTATGTTAATCTCTTAGTCATAGTTTCCTCACATGTATCCTTGACCAGCACTAGTCCTTGGTTCAAGAGTGTTTCAAAGCATGACCCATAAGATAACTCATCATATTCAAACTCAACAAATAAGTGCAGGCTACACTTAAACCATCAAAACTAAACAAGAGAAAGTATGAAATAAAGCAATGTTAGCTTGTTAGAGAGTTAGGATGTTAAAGTGTTAGAATCCATGATTATGAGCCATCAATGGCTATTTCAAGAGCAAGGCCAAGTAGAGACTATTAGGTTCATGTAGATTATTAGGTAAGGAGTTAGTAAGTTAGTGGTCAGTAGTTAGTTGCCATGAGAGAAAAATTAGCTAAGCATGTAAAAGAAGTTAGAGAGAAAAAAAAAAGAGATGAAGAGAGAACCTTTCATAAATTGTCACCTTCCATTACGAGAACTCTTGCTTTCATCCTCTGTACTACTCTCTTCCTATTATAAGATCTAAAAGAAATGAAAAATACAAAAGAGAAAGAAGAAGAATAACTAACCTAAACTAAAGAAAGAAAACTACCCTAAAAACTACCCTCAAAACTCCTCTCAAAACTCTTCTTCCTGAACTCTGCTCAACACTAGATACTTATAGGCAAAAGAGGACACCAGAGGGGCTGTACGGAGTCGTGCATCAATCTTCGACGCACGACTCCATAGTATGGTAGTGGAAAAGCGACCGTGGCCGCATTTCCGTGGCCATGCGACGACCGCAGCGTGGGTCTTGTACCTGCAGTATGAGTTGTGCACAACCTCTCAGTTTGGCATTTTCTGTTCCCAGAAATAGCAGATTGGGCTTCCAAGGCATGGGCTTCTTCTAAACGCTAAAATCCCAAATAAATTAGAGTTTTGGGCTTCTTCTTCACTACATGTCATGGACCAGAAACACACAAGAAAGCCATTATTTAGCAGAATTTTATATAGAATAAACGTGAAGACGTGGTATGAAATATGCAAATATAGAGACCAATCAACGAACTAGCTCAAATATAGGCAAGCCAAAAAAAACCAACATGTATTCACATCTAAAGCAAATTAAACAAAAAGAAAAAGCTAGCTAATCCTATGCATGTATAGATTTAGGTAGAAATAAAATTTTCAAATGGAGAAGTTACCAAACCATAGGCAATCTCCAAAATAGGTGTCTCTTGATAGTGATGCAATATGACGGTTGATCCTTTAAGCTTCGATGCATCTACCACCAAGGCACCATCTCCGCATAAATCTTGAAGGAGAATGACACACCTATACAATCAAGTTTGGTGTGTTATTTGGTACCCAAATCTTTTTGGGGCCTTTAGGGTTAGTACTTTCTTGAACCCAAATATATTTATTTAACATGTTTAACTTAGCATAACAAAATTAGATAAATGACCTTTGCGGCCGCAATGTGCACATGTGTACACTTTGTCATACATGAAGGCATGCTTATGTTGATGTGTATGTGCATGTGCATGTTGTGCATATTTTTCATTGTGTGTTGAGATGAGTAAGATGTATGTTTCCTTTGAGTTTTTCTCTTTGGAAATAAAGCTAAATTTGCTCTTGTCAAATGCACACTTTTTCAAGGTGGTATCTAAAACATCAATACCTTTTGGATATCCAAAAATTCATTTTCGTTAAAATCAATATTAGGGCTTTTACCCTTAAAAACAAGTTTGAATTTATCAAAAATCTTTTTTGTTTTCTCAAAAGAAATGGATAAGTCATTTTTCTCTTTAAAAACTATTTCTAGCTTATTCTTTCTTTTTCAATTTTTTATTTTATACATGAGAAATTTCATATCTATTTTGTAATTCTTCAAAAATTATGCAAGTTCATCCATAATTAAATCATTACCTTTTAAAGAGGTTTTGAGATTTACCATGGAAGCTTCCTCTTTGTTTGTCATGAAGCAAATGTGTGCGGCATCAATCTCCTCTTCGGAATCCGTTTCTGAATCATCCCAAGTGGCTACCGTCGCCTTCTTTTTCTTATGCACGTTCTTGGAGGTAGTGGCTTGAAGTGAGGGACAATCTGCAATTAAATGACCCGTCTTCTTGCAATGAAAGTAAGGACCCATCTCCTCCTCCTTCTTTTTCAAATCTCCCTTGATGTCTTCCTCTTCGGAAGTTGCGTTGTCTTCCCTTCTTATAAAACATTTTTCCCACTTTCCTAATGAGCATGGCAAAGTCCTCATCACCGTCTTTCGATGATTCTTCTTCATCAAAGGATGATGGAGTAGCCTTGAAAGCTATCGCTTTTTCTGTGGAGTCTCCCCCTTCTACTCTCACCTTCATTTTCATCTCATAGGTTTTGAGATTTTCAATGAAGCCAGAGAAGTCCATCTTCTCTCTATCATTGAGCTCCTTGAGAGTTGTTGCCTTGACTTCCCAGCTCTGGGAAGAGATCTAATGACCTTTCAAATCTTTTGGTCTTTGTCAATAGTGTCGAAGATAATCCATTACTAATCTTGGTGAACTGAGTAAGCATCTCATTGATACTTTCATTTTCAAGCATATAAAAATTCTAATATTGAGATTGAAGCAAGTTAACTTTAGATCTCTTCACTTGCGATGTCCCCTCATGAGTAATGATAAGATCATTTCAAATCTCATAAGTGGATTTGCAATTATTATACAAGAAAGATCATCATTATTTAATACTTGTATAAGTGCATATTGGGCTTTAGCATTGGCCTCATAGTCCTTAGTGGTTACTTCGGATCATGTATCCTCATCACCGTGAGGTTCAATAAATTCTTTGGTAATGGCCTTGGCAACTCCAACTCCTAGGGACTTAAGGAAAATGTTCATTTTGACCTTCCAAATAGAAAACTTCAACCCATCAAATTTTGGTGGGGACTTGATGCTAGAGAAATCATATGATGCCATGAAAACAAGTATAAGTGCACAAAACAAATAATAAATACAACAAATAAATATAGCCAAATGAAAGGAACTCCCTAAGGTGGTTAAATCAAAACTAGAGTTACGCTCTGATACCAATTATAAATCACTTAGAGGGGGTGATAAGTGATGGCTATACTAAATGGCAAATAATGCGGAATTAAAATTTACTTGCTAGCAACCTAACAAGTACCAATCACAACTCAAGTAATACTTGCAAATAAGTAAACAATATAAATGTGCAAGTAAGTGAAGAGAGAGTAGAGTGAAGAGAGAAAATGTAAGCAATCGCAAACATGATGATATCCGAGGTTCGAGTCACTGCTCTATGTCCCCGCCGTCAATACTATGAAGGATTTTCACTCTTACTGATCTCACTAGATCATCATCCGTTACAAGTTCTCACTAGAACTCAATGGACTTATAAGTCCTTTCTCGCGGTGCCGCGACACCAACACTGAGCTCACTAGCTCACTTGAGACCGCAACCTCTACAACTTCACAATAGAATGAAATCGGTGATCTTCACTTGATCACAAAAGGCTCACATGTACAATCCTATAACCAAGATGAGGAGGTAAAACTCATTGGGATTGTGTAGTAGAAATAGCTTTTAAAGATGTAGAGGAAAGGCTCAAGCTAAAAGTCAAGAATATGGAATTTTGGCTCAATAAAAATCTTTTAAAAAAGCTAAAACTTGATGTAAACTTGAAAAAAAAAACTTGATCTAAACTTTAGAAATCTTATTTGAGGTTTTTCTATAGTCCCATATAGGGAATGAAAACATGAGGAGAAAACCTAAAAGAGTCGTTGGAAAAAGACCTAGAGAAAGACAAATCAGAATATAGCTGTTGGGAAAAATCCAGAAGAAAATTCTTCTGTCGGTCAACCGGCCGGTCGACCGCCACTGGTCCGATTTTTGACTGTTAGGGATAGTGGTCGACCGGTCGATCGACCGTTGTTCCTAACCAGAGAGTAAAACTCTTTGTCGGTTGACCGAGCGAACGACCGGACCCAATCAAGAGCAAAGCTCTTGCAGTCGATTACTCCGAGAGTGCACAATGCAATTTGGTACATGTCGGTCGACCAACAGAGCAAAATTGCTCTGTCGTCGGTCGACTGGCCGGTCGCCAAATGCTAGTTATTGAAATCTTTTTTAAGCCAAACATTTTCCAACAAAATAACTTTTGATCTTTAAGTACAAAATAGAGTTCTAGGGACTTATAGAACCAGTGTGTGATCATGGAACAACACAAAACAAAGTTAGGACTATTTTTATAAAAACACTTTTCTAAATCGAAAACTGATTTTTCTGAAACTCGTTTTTCTGAAACTCGATCTTGAAAATGGAAAAAAGAATAGTTTTGAACTCTTCTCAAAAACACTTAGGAGCATGAAAGGTGTGTGTGTGTGTGTGTGTGTGTGTGTGTGTGTGTCAATCCCAAAGCTATCAACCTATATCATCTTGGTTTTAACAAATGACTATAAACCCTATCAAAAAAGTGAAAAGCAAAAATACAAATCTTGGTATAGTCTTCTCTTGTATACTTGATCCTTGAGCTCTTCTATGTGCTCAGACTTTGAAAACTACATCTTCTTGGCTTCAAATGTGTGAGTCTTGTGATGGAACCGAAATGCAATAAAGAGTTAACCTGAAACTATGTTAAACAAAATTATTAAAAATATAACTACATATGTTCTGTTATCATCAAGACTCGTGCTAATTGCCTTTGGGTTAACAAAAATGGGTTGTGGTTTTGTGGGTTTTGGTTAATGGGTTATAGGATTTGGGTTTAGGAATAAGGAAAATAAAATGAAAGTGGGCTAAAAGGGTTTGGAAGAATGAAATATAATAATACTTATACCAAAATAAATATAATAATACTAACATTAATAATAATTAATAATACTAATTACAATAATAATTACAACAATAATATTAATAACAAGAATTGTAGTAATAATAATAATAACAATAATGATAACAACGACAATAATAATATTAATAATTATAATAAATAATAATCATAATGAAATAATAATAGTAACAATTACTATAATAATAACAATTAATAAAAATAATGGCAGTAATAGAAATAATAGCACTCAGTAATTAAAATTTTTAACAAGTAGCAATTGTAATAATATATAAAGCCAAATTAACACTTAATATTTCAAAACAATTTGCTTATTTAATAATAATAATAAAATAATAAGTAAAACCAAATAAATATTTTAAAACATACAAATACGTATTATTAACTAGAAATATTACATTTACCCACCTTACGAACATTCGTCCTTGAAATTTCAATAAAGCAGGAATGATAAAAAGAATCAAAGTCAGGGAGAAGATATCAAGCTTCCACGTCACTTCCCAGTGGCATAACGATTCCGCTGCGCGACTATGCTTCTGCTACCAGTTTCAAAATGGAGCAACCAGTTTCAAGAGACGAGATCGAGAAAATAAAATCAAGATGAAAAATAAGAATCAAGGAAAATATAGGTCGCTCTTGAAAGAAGTTGGAATCTAGAGAAAATTAGATCACTTGGAAATGGTGAAACTATTGGAAACTATAGGAATCATGAATGCCAAAATATCGAAGAGATGGATTTCCAAGGAGAAAACGATCTAGTCCGAGTAGAATCAATATCATTATATGAACAATATATGTTTATTGCAGTGTATATATAACTCATTTCAAGTTAAAGGTAAGAACTAGGTTTTTCTTACAAAAATAAAAAAGTTAAAAGTCAAGTCGCATGTCGAAAACCTAGGCTCTGATACAAAAAAAAAATCATATCATGCTCCGCTTCTCAAACTATGCTGGAGCGGAGATGCGACGAGAGTCGACGACACATATACGCAAGGAAAATACCTCATGCATGTGCGCTAAGCCTTATGTAATCTGAACAAGCTAAAAATCTACTATGATTATTTTACGATAACTGCAATAATATATATAAATGTCCATACATGATAAAACATGAATAAAGGAATGGAATGATCATGAGTCTGATATATAGGGAATCAAAAGGATAACAACAGGAATAAAAGTAAACAAGAATACTAGAATCAGGTAAAGAGAAACTCCAGCTCCTCGCAATGCATACAATCTCATCGAACACCTGATCAATAGAATAAAACATCTAATACCTGGATATCTAAATGTAGAATCGTTAGAAAGCGACCTAATAAGCGTGTGAAATGTAGAAATGGTGCATGTGCATAAACAATGTGTACATATCAGTATACTAACATGAAACTGCTGGATAATAAAAACATATATAAAACAATAATTAGAAGATAACTGAATAATAATATGAATAAAACTATCAACAAAAAGGTAGCTCATATCACTGTAAAACAAACAACTGATATCAAAGAAATGTGTACCTAGCATATGTCTCTAGTCTGTTAATTATTATTAACCTAACTAATGTGGTACTTAGTTGTGTCATATATCACAATAATTTTCCCACATATCAATATAGTATTATCATTATTGTAACTGCCTGTGCATATGTTTTTGAAGGGTACCATGCATGCCCGGTACCACGATTTAACATTCCTGACACTGATCAGGACAGACCGCAAGATCCTAATAACTAAGACCACGACTCACACAAAAGAATAATTGGTGTGGCGTCGTAATCCCTGCAAAGCCCAATAACTGAATAACTAAATAATTAGGTAGCCAGTACTACCTTGGTTATTCATGGTGGAACCTAACTTGGTTAACCATCACAATTTCTTTCAAAATACATGACATACATTATCAGACAATTACCTCTTTTCTCTGGGTTATGGTGTTTTTTATTAACAAGCAAAATAATATAATTATTATTAAGGTGTATTAATAGCTAATATCTCCAACTGAAACTGATGTCACTAAGAGCTAACATCTGACAAGTGACAACTGATAAATGACATCTAACAATTGAATAACTGGCAACTAATAACTGACATTTGCCTAGAATAATGAAGATATAGAGTCACTAACACAATAGTCTCACTAACAACTAGTTGTTAGACTTATTAGTTTTAAAGTCTAATTTATTTTGGGCCTAATCAAGTCAATTGGATATTTGCACCCGCCCACTTAACCTATGTTGTTTGACCCAATAAAGAATTGATCAAACCTAAATGGTTTGGGTCTAGACACGTTTTCAATTACACTTAGCCATGAGTGTATTTAAATTAGAATGTGGGACTCATCTACACGTGTGGAACTCGTGTTATAAATCAAGGGCCTAGATCTATGATGAGTTGAACTAGGGTTTCTTGATGCTATATATATCATGAGTAGGATTCCCTCTCCACCAACAAGAATAACTATCTCTCTTAGAGGCCTCTCATCTCCTCTAAGAATAAAGAAGAGAACTTGGTGGCTGGAGAGAAGAATCCTCTCCCTCAACTCCGGCGCCTTCGAGATCGTGCAATATTCGGCATCCTCGCGATGGAATCAGGTATGCCTAAAACCCTCCTTCCCTTTGATCATGATAAAGAGGCTTACAGTATATGTGTAGATCTTGTATGGAATAAATTTAGATCTAACAATTGGTATCAGAGCCACCTCTTTATCAGATCATAGGGATTTACGAAAATTATGATCTCGATATATAAATATCATAAAAATATCTCCTTTGATTCAATAAATATTTTGTGTCTCATATGTTGGATCAAAAGATTAAAAGGAGTGATTTTTATTGAATTTAACATGTATATATTTTTATGAAATTTTTGATTTGTGTGTTATTTAGATTTAAAAAAAAAAGGTTAATTATTTAGGTTTCCTTAATTTGGGATTATGAGATTAATTAGGATTCAAAAATTTAGAGATTGAATTTTACTCTAATAAGGAAACTTACTCCTAATTAATCTCATATTAATTTTCAATTGGGATTGTTGAGATTGATTTGGGTATTATGATTGAGATATAATTCTAGTCTATTAAGGATATTTTGGGATAGAATTCTACTCAAATAAAGAAACCTAATCCCAATCAATCTCACATAAAGCTAATTGGGTTTTTATTCAGTTTATTTAAACCCAACCCAATAAGAAAGGAAACCAATAACTTAACCATTGCGGGTCGGGTCTGATTCAGACTCGTTAGCACTGCAGACCCGTTTTGCCAATAGAAACTTCAATTAGCCGTTACGGGCTCATACGACCTCTGTTTTGGGCATGTAAACAGCCGTTTCGAAGCTCTTGACGAGCACTACAGTATTACAGGCATTAGACATGACAAAACAGTAGTTAGTTGACATAAAGAAGGCATTGAAGTGTTTGTTTATCATGGTTATGTGTACCCTTACATGCTTCCGCTTTATCATCAATATTATATTGCTTATATTGTCTAGCATAATGAATATTGATGTATACTACAGTTAATAACACACAGATAAAGATATATACATGTTCAAGCTAAAGAATTTATAAAAGAGCTTATTTAATTGCGTATGTAGTTCATGCGGACAATAGCCGGCCCAAAGGAAGACTATTGTTTGGCCGAATTATGTACGGCGTCGGATACTTGATGTTGGTAATGCAAGTGGGAGAACCTTGATGTGTGGTAATCGGCCCAAAGGAAGGTTATCACACTATTGGCCCATATTGCATTACCCTCATCAACTAGTCCGATGGCGGAACAAGAATACAGATGCATAAATTTGTGTGGTCCATGCGTGTGGCAATCGGCCCAAAGGAAGGTTGTCATTATGGCCGGGTCATTACATATATTATATGACCAATATAGATTACTTAAACTTTAGGACCAATCCTATAAAGTGACAGTCGGCCCAAAGGAAGGCTGTTCTCTTACATAGGACCTAGACTTTAGGATATCTATATTGGGCCAGTACAGTGTTGGCATATATAGACACAACTTGTTCTGAAAGTTTAACCGGCAGCTCTATCGGTTAGACTGGTTGCATTTTCTAAAATTCATTTTTTTTATGGCTATTACAGTAGAATTTTATTAAATGCAATGTTTATGTTAAACTGATGAGAAATTGTACATTTATCTAGTTTAAATTGAATGGTACAAACTTTAAGAAGTGGTAAGACCACGTAAATGATCGTTCTTGAATTCATGCACCTAGAGTACACCTTAAAGATTGATGGATCTCTACTATCACTAATAAAAGTTCAGTAAAGAAAAGATAAATTATGGTAAGTGGGAGAGATCTTACAAGAGGTGTCTAATGGTCATAAAGTACACTATTCCTATAACTATTTGGGGTTCTATGCCTGATAAAGTTAGTGCTCACTTAGCATCCAGGGTAAACTTCTAATAAGAAAAGGAAAGTGAAACTAAAGGGAGGAATATAAATATCACTACAGTGGCTGATCCTAAGTGGCAAAAGTGCAGAAAAAGTAGCCTAAGGTCATTGCATATTTTTTCTGTAAGAAAGTAAGCCACCTCAAGTAGGAATGCATAAAGTATCAGAAATGGCTATTTAGCGGGTATATCTCATATTTATGTTTGTTTTGAGATTAATTTAGCTATAGTGCCACTTTATAAATTATGAATAGACAATTCACATAAGCGATTCAATGCGGAACTTCCAAACCCAAAGGAGGCCCAGCCCAGCTGAGCGATACGTATACATGGGTGATGGAAATAAAGTTGCAATTAAAGCTATTGGAGTTTGTAGGCTAAAATTAGATTCTGGTTTTTGTTTAGATTTAGATGAGACTTTATATGTACCGTCCTTTTAGGCGGAATCATATTTCTATTTCATTTGTTAGACAGATCTAGTTTTGCTGTCACTCTTGATAATGAAATGCTTAGTCTACTTTTCAAACCTAAAGTTGTTGGTACTAGAATTCTGATTGATGGCTATATAAATTGAAACTTCATGCTTTATATACTGAATCTCTATATGTGAATAGCATAGGCACTAAGCGAAAATTAATTAAAGAAACATTAGAAAGTTTGGTACTAGATGAAGTTCAAGTGTCTTAATTTGGTGTATACAGACATTTGTGGTCCATTCCCTACAGCTTCTTGGAATGGCCATGAATATTTCATCACTTTTACAGACAATTACTCTCGTTATAGGTACCTGTACTTGTTCCATGAGAAATCTCAATCATTGGACATGTTTAAAGCCGTTAGATTTGATCATGGTGGTGAGTACTATGACATATATGACGAATCAGGTAAATGTCCAGAATCATTTGTCAATTTCTGAAAGAGTGGTATTGTCGCTTAGTACACCATATCAGGGACACCTCGTCAAAATGGTATTTCTGAGAGATAAAATCACACACTAAAGGATATAGTTGGGAGTATGATAGCTCACACTACTCTACCAGAGTCATTATATATTGAAGCCTTAAAATGGTTGTCACCTCCTTATAGAATACCTAGCAAAACAGTAACTAAAACCCCATATGAGTTATGGACTGGGAAATCTCTCAGTATTAGGCATCTATATGTTTGGGGTTGTCCAGCGGAAGCTCGGCCATATATACCATATGAGAAGAAGTTGGACTCAATGACAGTTAGTTGTTTATTCGTAGGGTATTCTGAGAGGTATAAAGGCTTTAAGTTTTATTGTCCCTCCACTAAGAACATAAAGACGGATTGCTAAATTTTTTTGAGAATATTCAGAACAGTGGGAGTCAACTACATAAAGATTTCATATTTAAGAAAGAACATATTGTTATACCCATGACAATTGTTCCAAATGATAAAGTAGTTGTTCCACTTCAAGATGAAAATACAGTTACATCCTTACAAGATACATATACAGTTCATCCTGAAGTAGATCATGCTGGTGAGGTAGAAACTGAAAATTCTCAACCACAAGTGCCTAGGAGATCAACTAGGAAGAGGAGATCAGTCATTACAAATGACTATATAGTTTATCTCCAATAGCATGAGTTTGACATAAGGCTAGAGGATGACCCCGTATTCTTAAATGAGGCCAAACTCAGTATTCACTCCACTAAATGGTCAAATGCCATGAATGATGAGTTAAAATCGATGAAGGACAATGATGTTTAGGATTAGTAGAGTTGCCTAAAGGTAAGAAACCGATTGGTTGTAAATGAATATTCAAAACCAAGCGGGATTCGAAAGGTAATGTCAAAAGGTATAAGGCACATCTTGTCACAAAGGGATTCACTCAAAGAAAGGGCATTGATTATAAGGAGACTTTCTCCCTAGTTTTCATGAAGCATTCTTTTAAGATTATTATGGCACTCGTGGTTCACTTTGAAATGGAGTTATACCAAATGGATGTTAAGATTGCCTTTCTTAATGGTAGCATTAAGAAGGAAATCTATATGGTGCAACCATAAAGTTTTAAAGTGAAAGTTTCATAATATTTGGTTTGCAAATAAAGAAATTCATTTATGGTTTAAAGCAAGCATCCCGTCAATAGTATTTGAAATTTGATCAAGTAATATCCGACTTTGATTTTAAGGAAAATATAGTTGATCAATGCATTTACCATAAATTTAAAAGGGAGTAGATTTATATTTCTTGTGCTATATGTGGATGACATTCTATTAGCAAGTAACGATATAGATCTTCTACTTGAGATCAAGAGTTTTCTCTCAAAGAATTTTGAGATGAAAGATCTTGGAGACGCTTCTTTTGTGATAGGCATCCAGATTCAACGTGACAGGACACGTGGAATATTAAGTTTATCACAAAAGGCCTATATCGATAAAGTGCTAGATAGATATGGCATGAAGAATTGCTCTTTGGGTGATGCGCCTGTCACTAAGGGAGATAAGTTAAGTCTACTCTAATGTCTCAAGAATGATCTACGGAAAGAGCAAATGAAAGACATTCCATATGCATTGGCGGTTGGATGTCTGATGTGTGCTCAAGTTTGTACCCTCCAGAATAGCATATACCATTGAGAAACTTGACAGAAACTTGATCAATCATGGGATTGATCTCTGGAAGACTGTCAAGAAGTAATGCGATATCAATAGAAGACTACATGAAATCTGATCAGTTGCAGCTGATCGGATACACAGATTCAGATTATGCTGTATGTATCGACAATAGGAAGTCCACTTCATGTTATATTTTCCTTATTGTAGGAAGATGATGGATTTAGTCGAGAGGCCATTACAGCTACACTGTGATAATAAGAGCTATAGAGCTCTACTACAATAGTGACAAGAGTTCAGTAAAGTCGAAGTATATCGACATCAAGTTTCTTATCATCAATGATAAAGTTCAGAATCATATTTTGTCTGTTTGATAGTGATGACACTATTCTTAACATTACAGATCCACTCATTAAAGGACTTTCACCTAAAGTATTCTTAGAGCATATTGCTCATATGGGGATGACTAGTCATTATGATATCCTGATTTTGTGGGAGTGGATAATTTTATGTAACAGACATTATTTCTAAGTGCACTTTATGGATATTTGTTGATTCTGATAAATAAATTTATAACTGCTTTTCCTAAAGTTTACTTTTGCGCATTTAAGTTTGTTGAATTAGCAGTTAGACTCGTTGAGTCATAAAGTGAGACTCGTTGGAGTCATAAGGCTAGACTCGTTGGAGTCATAAAGTGGAAACCAGTTGGAATTGTACCTTATTTGATCAGAGGACATTTCCATGCCACACGTCCACATTTGATCTATGTCGTTAGGGGTTCTGAAACTTGTGATGTGGAAGGTCCTACCTCGATTATACAGAAGGTAACGATCGCCATGTTCGGTGGCAGGACTCTTAATGGACCAGATTGTTTTGAAACGTGATTTGTCGGCGGTTAAAGTTTTTTTTTGACGTCATAAAGTTATGCATAATATCTATTCAGTATGACTTGCTTGGCCCAAGTGGGAGATTGTTAGACTTATTAGTTTTAAAGTCTAATTTATTTTGGGCCTAATCAAGTCAATTGGATATTTGCACCCGCCCACTTAACCTATGTTGTTTGACCCAATAAAGAATTGATCAAACCTACATGGTTTGGGTCTAGACACGTTTTCAATTACACTTAGCCATGAGTGTATTTAAATTAGAATGTGGGACTCATCTACACGTGTGGAACTCGTGTTATAAATCAAGGGCCTAGATCTATGATGAGTTGAACTAGGGTTTCTTGATGCTATATATATCATGAGTAGGGTTCCCTCTCCACCAATAAGAATAACTATCTCTCTTAGAGGCCTCTCATCTCCTCTAAGAATAAAGAAGAGAACCTGGTGGCTGGAGAGAAGAATCCTCTCCCTCAACTCCGGCGCCTTCGAGATCGTGCAATATTCGGCATCCTCGCGATGGAATCAGGTATGCCTAAAACCCTCCTTCCCTTTGATCATGATAAAGAGGCTTACAGTATATGTGTAGATCTTGTATGGAATAAATTTAGATCTAACACTAGTAACTGATGTAAAACTCTAAAATATATGATCACCGATATAAACTAGATTGCTATCACAATATATCTCTATATTTATGACTTAATATCTGAATAATCACAATAATCAAAAACTAATCATGAAGTGAACTGCTGAATATCCTCAAGATCGAACTAAATCAATGGATAACAAAATCATAAATAAAGAGTGGACATCCTCTAATAACATAAAATCTAAAATAGTCTACATCTGATATTCAACGCCAATAAACTCATTTATAATCAATCAATAGAATCAGTGAATAGATCCGAAATATACTCACAACTCATAATCCAACAATCATCAATCCCATCTAAATAATATTTAATATCTTCTGTAAAGAATATAAATCAAAGGTCAACTCAAACTCTAATTAAGTCTATGTACAAATCCAAGTATCAAGAAATTCAATCTCTTAATAAAGTAACATCATGTTAATCCATCCTCAATATCCAATAAATTCTTATCTAAATAATCACCAATTAAATGAATATCAATTCTACTAAATAACTCACTTGAGATCCACACTGATCCTAAAAGTCTAACTCTAGAACCATCAAGAACTCAAAATAAGCTCAGGTGAAACAATCCAGATTCCTAGTAGAATCGTGAACAACATCAAAGACTAAAAATAATGGTAAGCATCATCAAAACTACAAAGTAACTCTAAATACTATCAAACATATAAAGAACCGTTGCCTGCCAATCTAGCTCTCATTGACTCATCAATCATTAGATAAATATCATACAGTTTCAAATCACCACAAACTCTCATATTATCTATATCCTAGATTCAGTACTAAACTCTATTTAAAATAATTAAAATATTCACTAACAATAATATAAATAACAGAATAATGCTGAAGACATACACTCACATGAATGATAGAGATAACTGCTCAAATAAATTAAATGAATAAAGTGAACACTCATAATAAATAATATAAAACACAAATAAACTAAACACTCACTAACAACCATAAATAAATAATAACACCAAGTAAACACTCACTAATATCACATAAAATAATACAAATAAACACATAAACACTCACATGAAATGATATAATAATTCACACAACTAAAATATACAAATAAAGCAAACACTCACAACCAATTAAATAATGATAAAAATACTCAATAAAATAAACAATCACATGAAATAGTACGGATCCGGGTGCTTGTCGAGATGTGATGCGGGTTGTGCTCTGATCGACTATGGTACGGATCCGGGTCTCCACTTCATGAACCAGTCTGGATCTCCAAGTCGACTTCCGTGTTAGGTCCACTGCGATATAACTCTGGGTCTTTTGTACAATGCAGAAAGAGACACCGGGGGAGAGAGGGGGGAACACAGAGATACATTCACACACAGAGACTAATACACACCCATACAGTTACACATACATACTAGTACACACATATGTATACACAAATACACACACACATATACACAAATATACACACATACGTATACACTTACATAATACACACATACTATACACTGACATACGTATACACATGTGCACACACATTTACACAAACACAACGCACATGCACAACACACAATATAGTATACACACACGTTCACAGACACATGCACTAACACATTCACATACACCAAACACCCAAATACATATACACAAAATGAGGGAGGGAGAGAGAAAACTCACGCACAGGGCTTGCAAGGTGGCACGCACTCTGCTGGAGGTGATGGCAGCACGCTCCAGAGCTGGGCGGTGGTTTCTCGGCTTCAGTGGAGGCGTGCAGTGGCCAGTTGCTCTCAGTCTGAGGGGAGAGCGTTCAGCAATGGCTTCATAGGACGTGGGGTAGACGGAGCTCACACGCGAGGGGCTGGCGGATGTGGTTGTCGGGGCTACGTGCATGGGGATGTACAGTAGGGAGGAAGATGAAGAAGATGGGGAGGAAAGAAAAGTGTGGGAGTACTGTACAGAGGAGTATCTCGGCCTAGGGATGATGGCAGTGGTGTTGTGGTGGATGGTGAGGGTTGTGGCACTCGGGGGAGATCAACGCAGAGGGTGTTGGCCTAGGTGGTTGGCGCGGTTATATGGTGATGCCGAGATGGTGGTGGCAACCATCTCGAGTGTGATGACAGTGCTCGATGAAGGCGGAGCTCGGAGGCCGGCTGATCGATCTCCGGTGCGCAGGGGAAGAAAAGAAGAAGAGAGGGGGTGATGGTTGTAGTATTGGGGAGAGAAGAGAGAATTAGGGTTTGATTTGGTTTAGGGTTAGATTAATTAGGGTTATATATAGGGAAAAATTGAGTTGTGGATTTGTGGGTCAATAGGTTATAGGATTTGGGTATAGGAATAAGGGAAAAAAATGAAAGTGGGCTAAAAGGGTTTGGAAGAATGAATATAATAATACTAATGCAAAATGCCAAAATATAATAATACTAACACTAATAATAATTAATAATACTAATTACAGTAATAATAGCAACAATAATATTAACAACAAGAATAATAATAAAAATAATGATAACAATTACAATAATAATAACACTAATAATTATAATAATAAATAATATCATAATGAAATAATAATAGTAACAATTACTACTAATAATAACAGTTAATAATAATAATGGCAGTAATAGAAATAATAGTAATCAGTAAATAAAAAAGTTAATAAGTAACAATAGTAATAATATATAAAGCCAAATTAACACTTAATATTTCAAAATAATTTGTTTATTTAATAATAAGAAAATAATAATTAAAACTAAGTAAATATTTTAAAAATACAAATATGTATTATTAACTAGGGATATTACAGAGATCCACCAAGAAGAACAGAGTTGTTCTCTGTAGAATCTATTGTAATCTTCTGAAAATAGAGAATTCTCCTCTTCCTTCCCGTAGTTTTTCTCAAATAGGGTTCCACATGAAATTGAGTCTTTGTGATTATTTTTTCTACTCTCTCTTAAATCTAGGTTATAATTTAAAGTTTAGATAATAATTACTTTTAAAGTGTAGATAAATTCCTTCCAGGAATTATCCCTACATTTTTTGTGCTTTCTTTGAAATGAGTCTCATACTCAAGATCTCTCTTTTTTAACCTTCTTCAAATAGCCTCTTCCTGATCAGCGATGGCTCTACGCAAGAAAGTGATCGGTGGCACGACTGATTGGTTATCAAAAATGCCTATTTCATTCACATTTTCATACTTAATTTTATAAAACATTACTATTTAATTCATTTATTGTTTAGTAATGTACAGGCTTCCAAGATCCAAGAA